>BQNB010073644.1:0-32047 GCA_026074375.1 Tanacetum coccineum
TAAGGGAAACATCATCAACAACAACTATCAGAATAACTATAACAATAACAACCATAACAATGATCACCATCAGCAACAGAACAGGAACCAAGAAACCTTCAGGACTTATACTGCCACCAATGGGTATACTGGAAACCTTCCCTTGTGTAAAAGATGTAGACTACATCACACGGGACCTTGCAGTGTTAAGTGTCAGGTTTGCAACAAGATAGGACACCAGACCAAGTACTGTAAAAACAAAAGACCAACCATAGCTCTAACTCTCTTAGGCTTTACTCTTTACTTCCTACTTAGGGCATCAACCACCACATTCACCTTACTAGGATGGTAGCGAATTTCACAGTCATAATCACTAAACAATTCTATCCAGCGACGTTGTCGCATATTCAACTCTTTCTGACTAAAGATATGCTGAAGACTCTTATGATCCGTATAGATGACGCTATTTATCCCATACATATAATGTCTCCAGATCTTAAGTGCAAACACAACCGCACCTAACTCCAAATCGTGGGTAGTATAATTCTCCTCATGAATTTTCAACTGTCTAGATGCATAGGCTATCACCTTACCTCTTTGCATTAACACACAACCTAGTCCTATCTCGGACGCATCACAATATACCACAAAGTCTTCCGGTCCATCGAGGAGAGCTAGAACAGGCTTATTACACAACTTATCCTTCAAGGTTTGAAATGCCAATTCCTGTACCTCACCCCAATCGAAAGTTTTACACTTTTGAGTCAAGATAGTAAGAGACTTAGCTATCTTAGAAAAGTTCTTAATGAACCTATGGTAATACCCAGCCAATCCTAAGAATGAACAAACCTCAGTCGGAGTACTAGGGGATTTCCAATTCTTAACAGCTTCAATCTTACTAGGGTCCATATGAATCCCATTACCATTTATTACATGCCTAAGAAACTGCACTTCTCTTAGCCAGAATTCACACTTAGAAAACTTAGCATACAGTTTCTCCTTCTTGAGCAGTCCTAAGACTAACCTTAAGTGTTCTACATGCTCCTCTTGAGTCTTAGATCGGATTAAGATATCCTCTATAAACACTATTATAAACTTATCAAGATACGGCCTACAAACTCTATTAATCTAATCCATAAATATTGTTGGTGCATTAGTCAGACCAAAGGGCATTACAGTGAACTCGAAATGTCCATAACGGGTTTTAAACGCAGTCTTTGGAATGTCATCCTCATGCACTCTCAGCTGATGGTATCCAGACCTAAGATCTATCTACGAGAAAAACTATGATCCTTGTAGCTGATCAAATAAATCATCAATTCTAGGAAGTGGATAACGATTCTTAACCGTTAACTTGTTTAATTCAAAACCTTGAAAGTAACTTTGATTCCTCAAAAGCTAAAGCTGAAGAAAACTGAAGAAACTTGAAGTTAACAAGTGAAGTTCAAGTTTAGGGGAGGATTGTTAGGAATTGTGTATACAAGACTTAACTTTGTTTGTTATATAGTTAGTTCTGCCAGTACACTTGTTAGTACTGGTAGAAGAGTTAGCATAGTTAGTACTGGTAGTTCATTATAAGTTAGTACTGGTTATGTAATAGTTAAGTCTGCTTATGCAGAAGTTAGTTAGAGTTAGAGATATGCATGAGATATCTTAGGAAAGGATATGCATGATCTCTATACGCGTTCTGTAAAGCCCATTAGGGTTTCCTTAGTGTATAAAAGGAACCTTAGTCATAGTTAGTTGAGATAGATCAACATAGATCAATATAGATCATCTTAGCAATCATAGTCTTTGTAATCTGTAACCTAGTCAGATTCAAGTTGATATACAAAGTTTTCTTGTGTTACTTAATATTGTTCTTCTTAGCATTATTGATTAGTTTCCGCATAATCAATAGTGTTAAATCAGTGTTTCATTATTGTTGCTTTGGATTTATCTAAAGTAGCAAACCATTTGCAAGCTAAAGGTTCAAGATCCATTCAGTAAGGGATCCAACACATATCACACTCTAAATCATCATAAACCGATGTCACCTCTGACTCCTTGGGATTGAGACAAAATCATCAATACTAGACTTTATGAATTTGTCATTTTCCCTTTCGGGAGTAGTGTTGATAACCTTATCCCCCATTAAGAAGGTGTCGGAAGGTTCCATGGTAGCTAAGAACGATATGGATGGTGTGTATGCAGGAGATGTGACAGGAGCGGTATAATGATCACTTAAACATTGCTCCTTGTCATAAGTCACCTCCGTGTAATCGTCACTCCCCTCAGGTTCTTTTAGAACAACAGGGGAATTGGCCTCTTGAATTCTAAGAATTTCCTCCAAAATACAGTTATTTTCCCTGTATGAATGCATAAGACTATCAAAAAACAAATCCTAAGGGGGTGACAGGTCAATATGGTACTGTGGAGGTTGGTCAAAACAAGGAAAGTCATCATTGTTACTAGGATTAGGCTCATAGACAAGCTGGTTCCTAGTTTGACAATCAGAGCTTTAATGGGGACTTCCAAAGACCTCACAACAGTCGAATTGTTGTTGCTGATACGAAATATATAATGGGGGTTGCTCATCACTTAAGTTCTGATTATAACAAGGACCCTGATCATAGAAGGGCATGTTCCCTGCTTGGCAATCATTACTATAATGTGGACCTCCACAGAACTCACAACAGTCGAACTGCCGTGGCTGACTCGTAGAATAGAATGGAGGTTGGTTAAAACCAAAGTCTTGATTGTAACAGGGACACTGATCATAGCTGGGTGTGTTCCTTGTTTGACAATCAAAGCCCGGGTGAGGGATTCCTCCACAGTACTCACACGAGTATGTCTCCATCCGATGTTGCGGGGGCTGGTTAAATAAATTAGGACAATTTCCACCATTATGAGGACCCCCGCAACATGAGCAACTACGATTAGAACAATATTGCTTCACCGCTTGAGCAAGTGCATCAACTTGCTCTTGTAGCTCCCGGATAGACATAGCGGATAAAGAATTAAACGGATAAGAGGATAAAGAAGATAAGAATTAAACGAAATAAGAGGATAAAGGAGAATATTTTTTATATATTTTTTATAAAGATAATAAAAATATTTTTGGTATTTATTTTTTATTTTTTTAATATTTATAAAAAGAAAAGGAAAAATAAAAATAAAATAAGAAGGAAAATATTTTTGGATTTTTATATTTTTAATAAGTACGAAAATAAACTTTCTAAAGAAATGATCTTTAAGGCACTAACTTCAAACACCACGTGTAGATTGTACACCTCTCCCCGGCAACGACGCCAAAAACTGATTCGTCGAAAAATGACTGATCGAGTAATATAATATAAGTAATCACGTCGGATAAAAATTACTTTAGGAAAAGTAATAGTTTATCCTCCGGATGTCGTGTCCCAACGAGAGATGAATTTGAAATCCTAAGCGTTTTGTTTGATGCTCGAATATCAAATATTTTTGTTTTTGTTTTAAAACTAATTAAATTGAAAAAAACTTGATGAAACTAACTAACAAGAAAGCTAATAAGATGAAAGATATATAAAGAAAAATATGCTTGTCAAGTAAAAGTGATTAGATTCTTAAGTGTGAAATTTTCGATCTTAATGATGAACTAATTTCCATCTAATAAATCGAATCCTCAAAACGTTGGCTTAATATTGAAAACGACTTTTTATCAAGAAATTAATTACTAATTTAATGCCTACTTAATCTTACGGCTTTTGCCCGTTCGACTAAATAAAACACTAAACTAAATAATTTTTGCAAATTATTAATCACTAATCACTAATTAAATTCCACACTTAATTCACTAAACACCAATTTACTTAACAAGCATAAAAATAAACTACTCGCTACTCATAATGATCAAATAAGCAAAGCTAAACATTTTATACTAAGTTACACTAATTAATTGAAAAAGGATAGAAAATGGAACCGAATTGAAGAGCCGCAAATAAACGATAACCACTCGATTTAATAAGCTAAAGAAAATAGTTAAATTCTATCTAGCTTACTAAATCCTTAAGCTCCACGCCTCATGAGTTGACTGGTACCAAAATCAAGCACAAAAACAAACTGTTAATGTATAACAATACAAAAAAATGCACAATTTATTTTTCTGTTTACTATCTAACGAATCCAGTAAGAGGCCCAAGGTGATTCGAAACCCAATAACCAAACGTGCCCAAGTTATATTAAACGCAGGCCCAAACAATGAATCGCAAGCCCAACTGTATCCTTTAAACCAAAACGCAAGCCTGTATAATGATAAACCTAAAACATGCCCAATTGTGAACAAGGCCCAAATGTGAATTCTACAAACCAAACCAAACCCAGTTTTAATAAGCCAAATAAGCACTAACTTTTTCAGCATAATCCAAGTACTTTTACGAAATAAGCTACTAAAATCTGATCCTAAAGTCGAATAATCAATATGAGATAAGCAAATAAGCAATTAAGAACATTAATCCTAACAAAAACTAAACAATTATAATCGAATAAGCTCAAGCTTTTCTAAAACGAGACAAATAACTATTTAAGCACTATAAATAAGCAATCAGAATAAGCCAGGAGAATTAATCAAACGAGATAAGCTCTTCAAATAAACGAAATAAGCACTAGAACAAGATAAACTCTAAATCTAATAAGCCGAATGCAATTTTAAGCTAAACCACCACCGAATAAGCTATGCAAAGCTTGTACGGGTATAGACACAAGCTAACAAAAAGTGAAAACAAGAAATAAGATATAGATTAAAAGCTTTTGGAGATTTGAGCTAAATCTCCACTCGAATAAACCATAAGATAAGCTTATTCGAAACTAGGACATAAGCTGAACAATGGAAGAACAAACAACTCCTTACTCGAAAATAAGCTCAACAAATATTTATTTAAAAACTTATTGATCGAGGCTTATTAAGGAAATAAGTAACAAAATCCAATAAGCTAAGGTATAGCGAATTTGATTTATCACTTACTCGCAAATAAGCCCAAATAATAGGCTCAGAAAATAAGCTTAAAGAAAAGCTTATATCGAAAGGAGAAAAAGAAAAGAAGACGAGAATAAGCCACTAGGATAAACCATTAAAACAAACCAACTTTCATTAAATTTCCAATAAGCCGAGACTTACAATAAGATGAATCCAATAAGCTTTTTAGCTTATACAAAATAAACCTAAACTAAAATAAGCTAAATCTAACCTACTCCTAAAACTAATAAGCTATGTGAAAAATAAGTCCTAAATCTAATAATCAAAACTGTGGGAGGCGTCTTCCATTTATAGCCAAAGTGAGGGGGTGGATGTGTAAAGTTATCCTAATCATTTGATAATTATTCAGCCAATCATTTTCCTCGATGTGGGAGACCTCGGATCACCAGTCTGATCCGCCAACGGATGGAGGCCACGTGTCTCTCCTTTTAGCCTCATTCGTACGCATTTACTCTCCACCCTTTGATCACTTTCGCAGGTAATAGAAATGTAAATGCAATTTGCATGCCATGCGTCCTTATTTTATTTGTCCTCCCAATGTTAGTGCTTTGGCATGTGGCCTCAACTGAATTATTTCAATGGCACGTGAGGATCTTTTACTTCTATTCTTCACTTTGAATTTCACTTTTACAACAATGGGCTGGGTAATGAAATATTGGGACAAGTAAAAAGGACTTGAGATCATGGGCTTGTTATAATGGTAGGTAAATATATGGGCTGGCCCGGCCCACATAAATGGGTTACGGGCTGGCCCAATGAGCAATGAAGGCACCGTCGGACTCATAATTTCGTGCTCTTTCCAATGGCATGCTCAGGAAATTTTTCCAGCTTTGTCTTGATCTTGAATAATAAGCACTCTCGATCGAAACGAACTCGAAAATACCCATTTTTGCTTTGTTTTCAATCATTTTTACCTGCAAGACATAAAAATACCAAACAAATATATTTGCAAGATAATTATCCATATTTTAGTATTTTTAGTCTGTTTTAATGTGTTTTTCAGGGTACAAATGATGTGTGTTTAAGCACACATCAAATTCCTCCACACTAAGCCATTGCTGGTCCCACACGCAATGTTTACAAAACACGCCCGGAAATAAATAATTTAATCCCCTCCTAACTAATGACCCCTCACAATCAAACAAGAACAGAAAATGTCCATTAAGGAGGTTCAAAAATCATTTATCTCGAAAACGCCCCCGTTTTGACCACTTATTAAAAAAAGAAAAATACTAAGATAAAATTATAAAATAGGCTTTAAAAACTGGAGTTCGTTATCCTCGACTTTTCACAATCCCCAAACTAAGCTTAAAACGAAATCACAGTCAAATATAAGATTAGATGATAACACTACTCATAAATGCTAATTGTGTACGCATAGCCACTTTTCGCTCCCTTATTCCTAAATCCTCTAAGGATTTTATTATTATTATTGGTGACAAATAAATTATGTCCTTATTATCATAAAGGTGCCCGGTTTAGACCATAATTAGTTTGAAATCCTTTCCTAAAGAGACGATATGGTGAGAATAAGGTCCACATTAAGGTTCTAATTTCGCATGATTTAGGGGTTATCTTTTTTATTTCATCCGAAACAACTCAACTACGAGTCCAGAGACGAAGGCTTTATTTAGATAACCCCATAGTCAAAATTTGGCTTTATTATTATTATGCAACAATATTATCCCTCGGTCCTTTAAACAACTGCCACATCGGTATGCGAGCCGACCATGGTCCAGGAGTCTTATTTCGACCAGGAGATCCTCGACCTTTTTGAAAACTGCCACATCGGTATGCGAGCCGACCATGGTCTAGTAAACTTTTATCAGTCTCGGATTTATTATTCTTACTATGGGCCTTCTTTTGAAAACTGCCACATCGGTATGCGAGCCGACCATGGTCCAGTAATCTTTTATCAGCCCACAGTTCTTATTATTATTATTACCTCCACCCTTTAAGTGACAGCAACAGCGGGCGTCCTAACCGACAAGATGCAGTGGTCATATTTCGGATTCAGTTTATTACATTATTATTATTATTATTATTATTATTATTTTAGCCAAATTTCAAGTCCTGTGGTCTTTTAACTACCGAGACATTGGGTGTCCTGACCGACAAGACCCGGTAGCCTATTTCCCCTCAACACTGACAGAACCTCGATATGTACCTTACTTTCACCAGAAGGAATCTCTACGAAGGGATCAAAACTAAGAATCGCAAAAACCAAAGTAACTTTATTATTTAAACAAGTTATATTACGTTTATTAAGCTGGTGGGAGCAAAAAGCCACAATTAACCTCTATGAGCTCTAAAGAGAACCAACTACTCCACGCTTAGCATCTAACTTATATTTAACTCTATCATTTTTTGTTCTTTGCAAAATTCTAAAGTTTAGCAAACGCTTAGTCTCTAAAGTTAAGGGAAAAGCAAGAGTGCAAAGCTCGGTCAAGTCAAAATTCCTTAATTTTATTGGCCTACTTATTCACATATCTAATAATAACTAAGACATATTTATTTATAATTTTTTTCACTAAAACTAAACAATAAAATATTAAAATTTTGGTCAAAACAGGGTTGCAAGGGACACAGACAGGAAACATGTATGATCAATTTCGATAGAAATCCCCTCCACACTTAGAATGGAACATTGGCCTCAATGTTCAAAAATGTCGGGTTTTACCCCCACACTTAGGAACGAAAAAGGCAAATGCAAAAAATTCCAAGTGTGAAAGGGGAAATAAAATCAGATACACACACACACACACACACACACATATATATATATATATATATATATGATCAGGATTAAGGATTCTTAGAATATAAACATGAAGATGATCAGAGACCGCGTGATTAGAGAATTGAAAACAAGCATAAAGGTCTTTAAGATCATAGGGAGTCCTGCAAGCAAAATCGAGCACCCACAAAACACAACAAGGAAATAACCACACCCCACACTAAATATTAACACTACTAACTATACTAATATAATATTATACTACTATGAAAATAGAAAGAGAAAGAGAACATGGGTTGCCTCCCAAGAAGCGATTGTTTTTGTTCGAGTCTCTAGCTTGACTCTACGGTTATTTCATTTTAGGTCCATGGTCAAATCCATCACCCGATGTGAGGTGAGGATGGTAAAGGTGATACATCACCTCCTTAGGTGATTATGCAGCAGGACGAGGTGATGGCATATGATGAAAACCATGTTGCAAAACAAGGTCTACAAGACCGATTAATCGCCGATTACGTGCTACAAGGCCACCAAACTTTCCGATTAATGTAACAGGGTCAAACATATAGGTCAACCGTGGTCAACGGCGATCAACGGTGGTCAACCGTGTCAACTTACCGAAACCATTCTAAATCTGCTGGAAGTTATCTAAAAACTCACTGTAAAACTTGTTTTTGATCAGTTATAGTAACTGCCTTAAATCTATTATACAAGTTTTTTTTAGAAAAGGGTCCTGCAAATAATATCAAAAACTCACTGGAAATACATAAACTTGCCGAAAATACCTAAATTTTGCCAGAAATGTCAATCCGACTAATCGCCGATTAATCCCGCCTTAACCGATTACAAGTTACAAGGTGTTCGACCGCCCGAATAACGATTCATGATTTTTGAAACCTTGGTGAAAACTAAAAGAAGGGGTCTTCATCACCCTCGTCGCCTCACCTGACTGTGTCAAGGAGAAAAAAGGATCAAATCTTTCCACTTCCCTTAAGCAAATCTGCTCAAGATCGGGAAGTGGTGTGACTAGCAAGGAAGACTCATCAATAACTGGAGTCGACTCAGGGGGGTCCAGACTACTAATGTCCTCAAACTCCTCATCAAAGAGTGGATTATCATAACATAATGTAGAATCATCATTAAAGTCAAAGAGAGGGTTTGAGAAAGTCGCATCATAAGAACTAGGTTTTGAATCATCACCTAAAGGCTCATCAGACATTCCTTTGGTCAAACTCGGATTTTTAATTAAATGATTAAAAAGATACTTAATTTGCCTAGGCAAGCCAGCTACATCCTCGTTTTCCATCAAAAAGTCAACTACATATTCTACTAGAGGTGAATTGATATCAAAATTTTCTTCCCTAACATCAGTGGTGGCCAAAAGTGTATTAATAGGCATATCACACTCTAAATCATCATAAACCGATGTCACCTCCGACTCCCTTGGGGTTGGGACAAAATCATCAACACTAGACTTTATGAATTTGTCATTTTCCCTTTCGGGAGTAGTGCTCATAACCTTATCCCCTATTAAGAAGGTGTTGGAAGGTTCCATGGTAGCTAAGAACGGTATGGATGGTGTGTATGTAGGAGATGTGACAGGAGCGGTATAATGATCACTTAAACATCGCTCCTTGTCATAAGTCACCTCCGTGTAATCGTCACTCCCCTCATGTTCTTTTAGAACAACAGGGGAATTGGCCTCTTGAGTTCTAAGAATTTCCTCCAAAATATGGTTATTTTCCCTGTATGAATGCATAAGACTATCAAAAACCAAATCCTTAGGGGGTGACTGGTCAATATGGTACTGTGGAGGTTGTTCAAAACAAGGAAAGTCATAATTGTTACCAGGATTAGGCTCATGGACAAGCTGGTTCCTGGTTTGACAATCAGAGCTATAATTGGGACCTCCATAGACCTTACAACGGTCGAACTATTGTTGCTGATACGAAGAATATAATGGGGGTTGGTCATCACTAAAGTTCTGATTGTAACAAGGACCATCGATCTAAAGGACATTTCCCCTGCTTGCAAATCATTACTATAATGTGGACCTCCATAGAACTCACAACAGTCGAACTGTTGTGGCTGACTCGGAGAATAGAATGAAGGTTGGTTAAAACCAAAGTCTTGATTGTAACAGGGACCTGATCATAGTTGGGTGTGTTCCCAGTTTGACAATCAAAGACTGGGTGAGGGATTCCTCCACAATACTCACACGAGTATGTCTCCATCCGATGTTGCGGGGGCTGGTTAAAGAAATTAGGTCAATTTCCACCATTATGAGGACCCCCGAAACATGAGCAACAACGATTAGAACAATATTGCTTCACCGCTTGAGCAAGTGCATCAACTTGCTTTTGTAGCTCCCAGATAGACATAGCGGATAAAGAATTAAACGGTAGAAGAGGGAAAGAGAAATAGAATTAAACAAGCTAACAAAAGTGAAAACAAGAAATAAGAACAAGATTAAAAGCATTTGGAGATTTGAGCTAAATCTCGAATAAACCATAAGATAAGCTTATTCGAAACTAGGATATAAGCTGAACAATGGAAGAACAAACAAATAAGAAAATATTTTTGGATTTTTTATATTTTTAATGAGTACAAAAATAAACTTTCCGAAGAAAGGATCTTCAAGGCACTAACTTCAAACACCATATGTCAATCGTACACCTCTCCCCAGCAACGACGCCAAAAACTGATTCGTCGATAACGACTAGTCGAGTAATATAATATAAGTAATCACGTCGGATAAAAATTACTTTAGGGCAAGTAATAGTTGATCCTCCAGATGTCGTGTCCCAACGAGAGATGAATTTGAAATTCACGAAATTTTTTTGTTTGATGCTTGAATACCTTTTAAAAAAAATTGGTTTTTAATTAAGATAAACTATTTAATAATAACTATATAATACTAAATAATAAGCAAACTAATAATATGAAGATATAAAAAGAAATATGCTTGTCAAGTAAAAGTGAATAGATTCTTAAGTGTGAAATTTTAGATCTTAATGATGAACTAATTTCTGTCTAATAAATCGATTCCTCAAAACGTTGGCTTAATATTGAAAATGACTTTTTATCGAGAAATTAATTACTAATTTAATGCCTATTTAATCTTACGGCTTCGCCCGTTCGACTAAATAAAACACCAAACTAAATAATTTTTGCAAATTATTAATCACTAATCACTTATTAAATTCTACACTTAATTCACTAAACACCAATTTATTTAACAAGCATGAAATAAACTACTCGCTACACATGATGATCAAAATAAACAAAGCTAAACATTTTAAACTAAGCTTACACTAATGTATTGAAAAATGATAGAAAATGGGACTGAATTGAAGAGCCGTAAATAAACGATAACCACCCGGTTTAATAAGCTAAAGAAAATATTCAAATTCTATCTAGCTTATTAAACCCGTAAGCTCTACGCTTCGTGAGTTGACCGGTACCAAAGTCAAAATAACAAAAAAACCCAAACTATTAACAATTTAAACTAATTAACACCTTTGCAATTTTTGCTATCTAATTGACCCAACAGAAGTTTAGACCAAACGTAGCCCAAACTACATAAATGTGGCCCATGCGATCAAATAAGGCCCAAATACCAAACTAAGGCCCAACAGTCATAAACAAAACGCAAGTCCAAACTATATCAACACGGCCTAACGGAGTTCCAGCTTAATCAATAAGCACGATATAATATAACAAATATAGGCAAACGAACATTCAAGCCATATAAACAACTTATTGAAGATAAGCTTGTATAAGATCTAAATCTGAACCAATAAGCAACGTAATCTAGTTTTAGTTGAAACAATCTGTTAACAAAATAAGTACACGAATTAATCTAAAAACCTTAACTCTAATAATGTCTAAATCTAAATAAGCATTTCTAAATTAACAATAAGCTACTCAAATCAAGTATAAGCTTTAAAATCTAGATTTGCAATCTCAATGATCAATTAACCTATAACTGACTATAAAATAAGCACTTAATCAATAAACTGTTGAGAATTAGAGGCTTCTACAACTTAATGCTGCTGGTTCAAGTTTGTGCTGCTGTTGAAGATTAGAGAAAACAGTCTAAGTCATTAGTACTGTTAGTGTAATAGTTAGTGTTGCCAGTACAAAGTGTTAGTACTGCCAGTTTATTAGTATTGTTAGTTATAATAGTTACTACTGTTAGTTATATAATTAGTACTGCTAAAGTGATATGCATGAGATATATTAGGAATAGATATGCATTGATTACTTGACGCGTTTTGTAAGCCCATTATGGTTTCCTTGGTGTATAAAAGGAACCCTACGACATAGATCTATATATCAGTTTTTCGTATTAGTTATCATATTTCTCATAGTTAGTATTCATACTTTTAAGGTTATTTTGTAACTTTGATTGTGTTCAATATATTGAAAGTTTAGCAAGATCTTGTTTTACTGTTTCATTGTTCTTCTTAGTATTACAAACTAGTTTCCGCATAGTTTGTAGTATTCATAATCTTAGTTTCTATTATAGTTGTCCTGGATCTATCCAACACAACTAAGCTTTAACAAGTTAAGTAAGATCTGTTCAAAAGGGATCAAGAAGTGGTATCAGAGCTTGTTGAGAAACTTTGAATAAGAAGAACTCTAACTCTACTCAAGATCTGTTAGTCAAAGAAAAGATGGAGTCACAATCAGAAACTACCCAAACAGTGTCTGTACTAAAACTTCCAGTACTTAAAACTGGAGAGTATGATCTATGGAGCATGAGGATGGAACAATACCTTACTTTCACTGATCATGATCTTTGGGAGGTAATAGTAAATGGTGATTCAGTTTCACCAGTTGCATCAGATAGTACTGGTGCTGAAGGTCCTATTCCTCCTAAAACTGCTGAACAAAAGCTAGCAAGGAAAAATGAACTAAAAGCAAAAAGGCTCTCTTATGCTAGTCATTCCTGATGAGCACCTACTGAAGTTTCATGCCTGCAAGGATACAAAGTCCCTATAGGAAGCTATCAAGAATAGGTTTGGAGGCAACAAGGAATCAAAGAAGATGCAAAAGACCATTCTAAAGCAGAATTATGAAAACTTTGCTGCATCAAGTCAAGAAGGACTGGATAAAACCTATGATAGGTTTCAAAAGCTTATTAGTCAACTTGAAATCCATGGTGAAGTTATCTCTCAGGAGGATGCAAATCTAAAGTTGTTAAGAAGCTTACCATCAACTTGGAACAATATAGCTTTAATCATGAGAAACAAATCTGATCTTGACACATTGAGCATGGATGATTTGTATAATAATCTGAAGGTGTATGAATCTGAGATCAAAGACAAATCAAGTTCAAGCTCAAATTCTCAGAATGTGGCTTTTGTTTCCTCAGATAACTCTAGCAGTACTAATGAAACAGTTAATACTGCTTATAGTGTTTCTGCTGCTAGTTCTAAGGATCAAGCTTCTACTGCATCATATTCTGATGATGTCATGTTTTCTTTCTTTGCTAACCAGTCCAATGCCTCATAGTTGGACTATGAAGATTTAGAACAGATTGATGCTGATGATCTTAAAGAAATGGATCTCAAATGGAAAGTGGCAATGCTTACCATGAGAGTTAAGAGGTTCATAAAGAAGACATGAAGGAAGATGGATTTAAATGACAAAGAGACTGTTGGCTTTGACAGGACAAAGGTTGAATGCTACAACTGCCATAGGAGATGTCATTTTTCCAGAGAATGCAAGGCACCAAGGAATCAGGGGAATAGAAATAGAGATGCTCCAAGAAGGAATGCACCAGCAGATACATCCACTACAAATGCCTTGGTTGTTCAAGATGGGATAGGTGGTTATGATTGGAGCTTTCAGGCTGAAGAAGGCATCACAAACTTTTCTCTAATGGCCTATACATCCCAAGGCTCATCAAGTTCATTAAGTTCAGACTCTGAGGTACATACTTGCTTTAAAGATTGCTTAAAATCATATGAAACTCTTCAAAAACAGTATGATCAACAGCGTGAAGCTCTTAATAAATCTAATTCAGAAATTATAGGTTATCAAATGGGATTAGAATCATTAGAAGCTAGGATAGTTATTCATGAAAAGAATAAAGCTGTTTATGAAGAAGATATTGCATTTTTAAAGTATGATGTCCAAGTGAAAGATATTTCTATCAAAGACCTTAAAAATCAGTTAGAAGAAGCTTTAAAAGAGAAAAATGATTTGAAACTTAAACTAGAAAAATTTGAAGATTCATCAAAGAATCTAACTAACCTGATTAATAGTCAAATAAGTGCTAAAGACAAAGCTGGTCTTGGTTATGATAGTCAAAAGAATGAAAGTGAATTGGTTCATAATGTGTTTAACAGTAGAGAAAGTAATGTGGATGATAGTCCAGTAAATGATAGATTCAAAACAGGTGAAGGGTTTCATGCAGTTCCCCTTTCCTACATTGAGAACTACATGCCATCAAGACCTGACTTATCCTTTGATGGGTTAGATGATTCTGTCTATAAGACTAAAGTGAGTAAAACTATTGCTACTGCATCTAAGACTAGTAAGGATATTGTAGAAAAGCCTAAAACTGTTAGGCCTAGTGCTCCTATCATTGAAGATTGGGACACTGATAGTGATAATGATAGTGTGTTTAGACCTAAATCTGATCAGACAAAACCAAAGTTTACTAAAATTAATTTTGTCAAATCTGATGAAAATGTGAAATCTGTTAATAAGGAAAACACACATAGGCAAGTAGAGTATCCTAGGAAAAGTCAAAGTCCTAGGGATAATAGAAGAAACTAGAATGGGATGATGACTCAGAAACTAGGAAATGGTTTTGAGTTTATAAAGAAAGCTTGTTTTGTTTGTGGGAGTTTTAATCATTTAATCAAAGACTGTGATTTTCATGACAAGAAAATGGTAGAAAAACCAGTGTTGAATAATAAAGGAAGGGTTACTGGTCAAAGGGAAATTAGACCAGTATGGAACAATGCTCTGAGGGTGAACCACCAAAATAAATTTACTCACCCACATCCTAAAAGGAATTTTGTTCCAACAGCAGTTGCAACAAAGTCAGGACAAGTGCCAGTTAATGCTGCTAAGCAAAGCTCTCCAAGAGCAGTAGCATCAATTAGTACTGCCAGGCCTGTTAATACTGCTGCCCCTAAATCAAAAGTGAATGATGCATTACCCACAACATATTCTTATTTTAAAGCACATTCACCTGTAATAAATCAAAGTGAATGATGCATTACCCATAACATATTCTTATTTTAAATCAAATTCACCAGTAAGAATGGCTTTTAACTAAAAATTAGCAGCAAAAACCAATAATTTCTATGAAAAAGTTAATAGTGCTAGGGTTAACAATGTAACTACTAATAGGCGAAAAGCAGTAGTTAGTGTTGCTGAGGGAAATGGGAAAATGCTGTTAAGTCCTCAGCTGCGGATTAGAGTGACCAAGCAGTTAATGTTTATTGACCATAACTCTAAAAGACAGTGGATTCATACATGCTTAAAAGCTTGAACTATGGTTGATCTACCAGGCAGACTCAAAAGTTAGCAATGGCTTGGGTCCCGAATAGAAACTAAACTCATTATTTGAGTGCAGGGTAATCCACAATATACTTTACAGGATCAAGGGATTTTTGACAGTGGATGCTCTAGGCATATGACAGGAAACAAGTCATTTCTTATAAATTATTAAGAGATTAATGATGGATTTGTTGCATTTGGAGGAAGTCCTAAAGGAGTAAAATACTAGAAAAGGTAAAATTAGGACTGGTAATTAGCCTTTGAAGATGTTACTGTTGTAAAGGACCATAAGTTTAACCTTCTCTTCTCAGCAAATGTTTGACAAGAAAAACAGTTGTTCTTGTCACTAAACGAATGTCTTGTTTCTGACGTCCTAACATAACTACTTGATGAAGCCAAGTCTTGCTTAAAGTTCCCCAGACAAAAACAACATGTACATTTTTGATCTAAAGAATTTGTTTCTTCACAGGAGCTATACTTGTATTTTGTAAAGGCTACAATAGATGAGTCTAATTTATGGCATAGGAGGCTTGGTCATATAAACTTTAAAACTATGAATAAACTTGTGAGGGGAAACCTTGTAAGAGGATTGCCTTCAAAGCTTATATAATTGATAGATTGTACATCATCTAACTTAATAGATGGATATTTACATTTATAAAAATTATGGGTTGTTATAAGCTCTATCAGCCAACGCTTACAAATGTTACATATGGACTTATTTGGGCCAACATCTGTAAGGAGTATCAATCATAAGATATATTGTCTTATTGTCACTGATGACTATAGTATGTTTAGTTGGGTTTTCTTTTTGGCCACTAAGGATGAGACCAGTGGGATCCTTAAAACTTTTATAACTGGCATAGAAAACCAAATAAATCATAAGGTTAAAATCATCAGATGTGACAATGGAACTGAGTTTAAAAATAATGACACGAATCAGTTTTTTGAGATGAAAGGAATTAAGAGGGATTTTAGTGTTTCCAGAACTCCACAACAAAATGAAGTTTGTTAGGATAAAGAAAAGTCTCGGTCACTTCTAATATTTACTAGTTAAAGCCAGTAGTTAGATATGTTAATCATATTAAGCTAATATGGACCAAGGCCTATGGTAAGCCCATCAATAGGCCCATGGCCGGCCAAACTAAGTGTATAAATACCCTCTCCATAGCTTGGAGAGGGTGTTGGTTAGTTTTGTATTCTCATTTCACTTATGAATTACATGTTTCTTACTTTCTCTCTCTAGAATACATCCTTCCTTCCATTCTCTCTCACTAAGTTCCTTCCCATCTCATATCAAAGATTACTTGTATTCTTCATTTGGTATCAAGATCCATGGAGTGGTGTGCTTAGTTTTTGTGTTTAAGTGTTTCTTTTGGTTCTTTGGTTTTTGCAAAAATCGTCCTTTATTGTTTCTTTTTTGATTCCAAAGCTATTGTGTACACTAATGGATTATTTACCTTGGTAAATCTGATCTAGTATCTTTAAGATATAGGTGTACAAGCTTAGAATCAAGAAAAATATCATTTTTGTTACATTTTTGTGTTCGAAAATCTTATAAAGAGCAAAATCTTGATTGTAAATTTTTTGGCTTAAAAACCTTAAAGTTTTCATTTTTCTTGTTAGTAACACTAGTTGTACAAGTATTTTTGCAAAACAATCATCAAAAAGGTGTCTTTTTGTGTTTTTAAGTTTTTGGGTTTCGTAGTAGTGGAAGTCGAACAACTGAAGTCGAACAACTGAGTCGAACAACTCAAGTCGAACAACTGAGTCGAACAACTCAAGTCGAACAACTGAGTCGAACAACTCAAGTCGAACAACCTGAGTCGAACAACTCGATTTGTGTTGAAACCGAACAACTGGTCTTATGAGGAAACCGAACAACTCGATTTGTGTTGAAACCGAACAACTGGTCTTAAGAGGAAACCGAACAACTCGATTTGTGTAGAAACCGAACAACTTGTTTTGTGTAGAAACCGAACAACTTGACTTCAGTGGAAATCGAACAACTTAATTTTAGTTGAAACCGAACAACTCCACTCTAGTTGAAACCGAACAACTCCACTCTAGTTGAAACCGAACAACTCCACTTTAGTTGAAACCAAACAACTCCACTCTAGTTGAAACCGAACAGCTCAACTTATGTGAAAATCGAACAACTTAACTTGTGTGGAAACCGAACAACTCGACTAAGTGGAAACTGAACAACTCAAGTTTTCAAAATTATAAAAACAAAATACAAAAATATAAAATCTATAAAACCAAAGAAAAAAATTAAAAAATGGAAAAATATAAAAAGAGGTAATAAAGGCATGTATTCTGAAAATCGATAACATTTACCGTCTTAGAAATGTCATTCAATAATGATACGAGGCTGTAAATGAAGTTCGAGCAGAAGTTACAAATGTTTTTCAAAACATGCCAAATGGCTTGCTATTATTTCAATAGTAAACCGGACATCATTTTAAAGGCAAGTATTTCGTCAAAAAGGAAACTTGACCTCTCAACGAGAATTTATTCTCGGGCATGGTCTACTTTATGACCATGCAAAGGCTTGTCTTTACTTTGCAACACAACCCGTGCTTCCTATATTACCATAAGTGTACGTGTCAGTGCGCTTATGTGTTAAAGAAATCTTATTTTTTGGTAAAAAGTTGTCTTCACAATGAATCAGTGTTTTCAGTAATCACAAAAAGTTTTTTCAAAGACAATTCGACCACTCAAACAATGACAACAGCTCTATAAATAGAAAACGGGTCATTATTTGAGTGGGAGAAATCGTCATCAAATAATCTTTTAAAACGGTCTTTCAAAATAAGTCACGGAATTAACGGATAAAGTTTTTAATAATGACGGATCATAATTTAAGGGGAGTTAATGGATTTTAACTACACAAGCTTTAGATGTCATGTGTTTAAAACTTTATGGACTTATTTGCAATTTAAGACTTAGTTGATTCTCACGGAATAGATTTAAGCTTATCAATTCTTCGAACACGATCTCGAGTATATGTGCGTACTAGGTTTTGCTGATTCCGAGGTATCGAAACCAGCAAGGGGGAAGGAATAGATATACAAGAAAGATAATGAGTACACGTGATAGAATTCATACCCTATTCTCATTTTAGGTCATTCCGGGAAGACAAATGTCATAACCGCAGAGAAAATCAGTGTTTAACTTGTTACTTTCGGGTGCACTATTTCAACTACATGGGGGTAGAGATATCTTGTGATTTCAAGTATGCATCATTTAAGATACTAGGGGGAAGTGTTGTAAGAAGATTTATTCTAAGCGTGAGAAGATTGGTTACTGATTCAATAAAGGCTTCCTTAAACGGTTAATCACTAAGCTTATTCTTAAAAGAAGTAGAAATATGTGATAAAAGAGGTTCACATAGGTATGATGTTTCCTTAAGTTAGTCAGTATTCTGCAGAAAGAAATGAGTACATTTAGGACTTAATTGACTTAGGTGTTTCCATTTCGACTACTTAAGAAGGAATAATTGTGATATCCGGGACTTAGTTGACTTTGGTGTTACAATTTATATCATCACTATCATGTAAGGAGAAATACGGACATCCGGGACTTAATTGACTTTGGTGTTGCGGTTTCGAGTTAATTGTGCACTTCGGATATCTGGGCTTTATACATCAAGACTGCTTGATGCGGCTTGCAAGAAAGTTCTGAATCTACTCAAGAAAGGATTGCTGGTTTAGGGGGAAGCTAAGACAACTTCAACACCGACACACCAACCTCACAAGCTCAAGTTACATATGTATCTGAATCTGTTCTATCCTCGAAGTTTGATGCAAAGACTTTCATAACTTGGAAAGAAAGTTGAAGCAACGCTGAAGAGTGCTTGAACAGAGAAAGATCAGATTGACAACCTCTTGAAAGAAAGAAGGTTAATGAGGAGCTTAGAAAGTTCGTTGGTGGGAGATTGTACGAAGGAGACCTACGGCTGCGACAAAAGAACCATATGATTCTATCATATGATGTTCTCATCAATCAGGTCAAACCGTTTACAAAGAATCTTCGAGAAATTATATAAAGTATAGACTTATGGTGATAATAAGGAGTGCTCGAGTATAAAATTTTCAAGAATTTCTTAGTAAATTCAAAATCTTTCAAATTATTGTACTCAACACTGTCTTATATACCCTCATAATTTGAGGGGGAGCATTAAGATGTTCTTAATAGATATTCCATAACATTTTGTCCCCGAACGTTTAATCAATTGATATCCAAAATATCAAGGGATTAACATTTTAGATAAGGGGAGAAAATGTGATTAAACTGAATCTAACTTGTACTAAAATGTGATCATATAAAATGGACTCAATGCACTCTACACTTAGCATGTACTACGATTACGATGCACATGTTAAGGGGGAGCTTTTAAGTGACGATGAAAAACTTTCAAAGTGTAAATCTTTCGATATTTATATCAAACACTTTGATTGAACTTTTCAATGATTTTGGTTTTGATTGTGATGGAATACCTAAAAGACCGACCATGTACTTTAATTTATGGAGATATAAGGTGGTTAGGCATAGGTATTCAAATCCCATGATCCAACCAGAACCGGAGGGATCTACCCAGGGATATCCACTAGTTAGTGTAGAAGTCCTTAGGTATGATAAAAGGAGTAAAGTGAGATTAAGGGAAGAATGCAGACTGAGATGGAGCTAACACTGGAACAAACCCAACAAGGTGTTAGTTATGAAGTCTCGGTAAGCATTGAAGGGGTTGAAGAATGAAAAAGAAATGTAAAGATAAAGGGTGAAAAGAAAGAAGCCCTCCATACACTTAGGCAGAAACCGGGTCAATACATAAACTGTCGGAAACACTAAGATGTTGTCCGACATTGAAGACAGTCATGGACCCAGTGACGCTATGCACAACCCTTCCCAGCCACTCAAAGTCGGAAAGACTTTGTTTCAAAACTCACAGAGATTCACACATTTCTATCAACTCTCTCACTCTGAGTTAGTTGATATTGAAAAGGTGGCACTCAGCTCCAGCCTCCGATCACTAAAATCAAAGTGCACTATTGAGTCTAGAGCCAAAAAGAGATCATCCATAAATCTCATTAGGACACTTGTCAAATTAAGCTTGCTAAATCACACAATGTGAATAACAAGATATATACTAAGAGTCCTACGCATTATCCTTGTGATTTTGCCAGAACATCCGAGTGATTTCATTCACAATGAAGATGGAAATCCTGCTTGAGTCAACATCAAACAAGCTCATGGTA
This sequence comes from Tanacetum coccineum, assembly GCA_026074375.1. Lineage (NCBI taxonomy): Eukaryota > Viridiplantae > Streptophyta > Magnoliopsida > Asterales > Asteraceae > Tanacetum > Tanacetum coccineum. Next base: position 20,495 of record BQNB010073644.1, read on the forward strand.
GGTGACTTGTGCGATTCCTTTTGAATCAAACTTGTGACAACTGGAAAGAAACGATGGTGCGATTCTATAAGAATTAAACTTGTTCCAGGTTATGAATTGACGATTGATGATGAATTTTGAAATGATTAACACTCTCGATGTGTCACAAAACCACTTTAGCAAGTGACACGTCGATTGATTTTCAAATCAATTTTTTACTTCAATCGGTGAGATAGTACATCGCTGGTTTCAATCCATTGGCAATTGGTGAAATTCACATTGATAATTTGGTTGTTGAGTGTATGTAGGTATATGTTTTAAGGTAAATCCTATCGTGTTGTTTGCTTTGAGACGTTCTGATAATGAGAACATGCTGAGTTTAATGAATCTAATACACACGTGTTAGAAAGATTCTATACTTCAGCTGGAAATCCTGTCAAGGAGATTCTTCTTAAATTGAATCTACCTGATCACAGGTCGATCCTTACGGATTCGAAGGTTAGTCCAACCAAACACGGGCGAATGACAAAGCCATATTCGTCCCCCCACTTTATTGCTAACTGTTTTATTGCAGGAAACTTAAAGATGGAGGTGTACCTAATTCCAACTGACTCACAAGATTCATAGCCACATGCTCATACCCGACCGACAATCATAAAGACATCATGAAAGCTCAAGTACATGTTTCAAGACTTCCGCTACTCTGATACCGTACGTCTTTCTTGAAGTGACAAAGTATTAAAGTCAAAGAATTTTCTGTCACTCTAATACAGAACGTCTTTCTCGAAGTGACGAAGTGTTAAAGTTAAAGAATTTCAAGAAAGATGCAACATTAAAGCTTTTCAAGTCAACAAATCAAGAAAGGTATGAGCATGTCGGTCCAAAGTCACAAGTTTCACAAGATGGCAAAGTTCATTAAGATGGCGAAGAGATTATGCTTGGTTGATGATCTCAAGATGCTCAAGATCACACTCTCACATACAAGTTAAAGATAAAAGAACAAGCTCGATCCCAAAGTCACTAATCACTACAACATATTCACAAGAGTAAAACAAGAATTGAAGTTAAAGACTACGAGCTGAGGACTAAAGATAAAGCATAATATGCTAGGATTATATTTTTTTGTAAATTGGAGTGACCTCCCTTAGGGGGAGATTGTTAAGATCAAGAAAAGTCTCAGTCACTTCCAATATTTACTAGTTAAAGCCCGTAGTTAGATATGTTAATCATATTAAGCTAATATGGCCCAAGGCCCCATGGTAAGCCTATCAATAGGCCCATGACCGGCCAAACTAAGTGTATAAATACCCTCTCTGTAGCTTGGAGAGGGTGTTGGTTGGTTTTGTATTCTCATTTCACTTATGAATTACATGTTTCTTACTTTCTCTCTCTAGAATACATCCTTCCTTTTACTCTCTCTCACTAAGTTCCTTCCCATCTCATATCAAAGATTACTTGTATTCTTCAGAGTTGCTGAAAGAAAGAATAAGACACTAATAGAGGCAGCTAGGACTATGCTAGCAGATTCATTATTACCTACTACATTTTGGGCTGAAGTAGTGAGTACTGCTTGTTATGTTCATAATAGGGTTTTAGTGACCAAGCCTCACAACAAGACACCTTATGAACTATTAGATGGTAGACCACCTAGTATAAGTTTTATGAGACATTTTGAGTGTCCTGTGACTATTCTTAATACCTTAGATCCCCTAGTCAAATTTGATGAGAAGGCTGATGAGGGGTTTTTTGTTGGATACTCTATAAATAGCAAGGCTTTTAGGGTATTTAACACTAGAACTAGGAAAGTAGAGGAGAACCTGCACATAACGTTTCTTGAAAACAAACCCAATGTTGCAGGGAGTGGACTAGATTGGCTCTTTGATATTGATTTACTAACAAACTCTATGAATTATGAGCCAGTTACTGCAGGGAATCAAACTAATAAGAATGCATGTATCAAGGATAATGTTGATGCAGTACCTACTCAACAATATATTCTGCTACCATTACTTTATGATAGTCTACAGAGCTAAGAGGATGCAGTTGCTGATGATGCTGGTAAAAAGACTAATGAAGATCTAGCAAAAGAAGATGACAAAAGTGGCCAGGGGGAGGGTACTAACACTAACAATACTAACAAAATTAATACTGTTAGTTCTTCTTTTACTACTATGGATCCAGGAAGAGAAAGAGTCCAAATGAATAAGTTTGAAAGTATGTTTGGACAAGACAAGGATGCTAATGGCAACAGTATCTACAGGATGTTCACTCCTGTTAATGTTGTTGGATCCTTTTGTGATAATCTTGATGGATCAATCCCTGTTAATGCTGCTACTCTTCCAAATGATAATCTTCCTACTAATCCTCTCATGCCTAATTTGGAGGATACTATTGATCTTCTAAATACTGGTATCTTTAGTGGTGCATATGATGATGAAGATGTGGGTGCAGAGGTTGACCTCAACAACTTAGAAACAACCATGAATGTCAGTCCTATTCCCATAACTAGGATTCACAAGGATCATCCTAAAGAGTAAATCATAGGGGACCCACTTTCAGCACCCCAAACTAGGAGAATGACCAAGTCTGCTCAAGAACATGCTATGGTCAGTTACATCAATAGGCAGAGGAGAACCAATAACAAAGATTATCAGAACTGTTTATTTGCCTATTTTCTCTCACAAATAGAACCCAAGAAGGTGACACAAGCTTTGACAGATCCAAGCTGGATAGAGGCAATGCAAGATGAGTTGCTACAGTTTAGATTGCAGAAGGTTTGTAGATTGGTTAATTTACCAAAAGGCAAGCATGCCATTAAAACAAAATGGGTCTATAGAAACAAGAAAGATGAGAGAGGTATAGTAGTTAGAAATAAGGCAAGACTAGTTGCACAAGGTTACACCTAAGAAGAAGGCATTGATTATGATGATGTTTTTGCTCCTGTTGCTAGGATAGAAGCAATTAGGTTATTTTTGGCCTATGAATCATTTATGGGATTTATTGTGTACCAGATGGATGTGAAGAGTGTCTTTTTATATGGTACTATTGAAGAGGAGGTGTATGTGTGCCAACCTCCTAGTTTTGAAGATCCACAGTTCCCTGATAAAGTTTATAAGGTAGAAAAAGCTTTATATGGTCTACATCAAGCTCCTAGAGCTTGGTATGAGACCTTGTCTACCTACTTATTGGAAAATGGATTTAGAAGAGGCACTATAGATAAGACTTTGTTCATCAAGAAGGACAAAGGTAATATCCTATTAGTATAAGTGTATGTTGATGACATCATCTTTGGGTCTACAAAGAAGTCTTTATGTGTTGAGTTTGAGCAAAGGATGCACAAAAGATTCCAGATGAGGTCTATGAGCGAGCTCACTTTCTTCTTAGGGTTACAAGTAAAGCAGAAAGATGATGGAATCTTCATCAGCCAAGACAAGTATGTAGTTGATATATTGAAGAAGTTTGATTTTATCACAGTAAAGGCAGCAAGCACTCCAATAGAGACTAACAAGGCATTGCTCAAGGATGAAGAAGCTGAGGATGTGAATGTTCACTTATACAAATCATTGATTGGATCATTGATGTACTTAAAAGCTTCTAGGCCTGACATAATGTTTGCTGTTTGTGCTTGTGCAAGGTTCTAAGTTACTCCTAAAGTCTCAGATCTTCATGCTATGAAGAGGATCTTTAAATACTTGAAAGGTCAACACAAATTAGGCCTTTGGTATCCTAGGGATTCACCATTTGACTTGGAAGCTTTTTCTGATAGTGATTATGTTGGAGCTAGCCTTGATAGGAAAACCACAACAGGAGGTTGTCAATTTCTTGGCAAAAGATTGATTTCATAGCAATGTAAAAAGCAAACTATAGTTGCCAACTCCACTACTGAAGCATAGTATGTTGTTGCTGCTAATTGCTGTGGACAGGTGTTATGGATCCAAAATCAGATGCTTGATTATGGGTTCAATTTCATGAACAACAAGATTTGCATTGATAATGAAAGCACCATATGTATTGTGAAGAATCCAGTGTTTCATTCTAAAACCATGCACATTGAAATAAGGCACCATTTCATCAGAGATTCTTATGAGAAGAGTCTCATTCAAGTGATTAATATACATACAGATCACAATGTTGCAGACTTGCTCATAAAAGCATTTGATGTTGGCAGATTTCAATATCTAACTGCTAGTATTGGAATGCTTAACCCCTGAAGCATTGATTGAGGGGAGGTTAATACGTTTTAAGATGCAGTGGATTATGCTTGACATGAGATGGAATGACAACTGATGATGAAATTCAAGTTAGTACTGGTATGTAAAATTACTACTGCTGTTATAATAAATATTGTGAGATTTGAGAGAAAACAAAAACAGACAAAGAGAAAGTGTGAGCTTAAAAGAGTTAAGAGAAACAAAAACAGACAAAGAGAAAGTGTGAGCTCAAAAGAATAGAGAGATTTATGAAATAAAAACAAATAGAGTGATTCAGTAAGCAAAAGAATTGAGAGATATAGTGAGCTTAAAAATAGAAAGAGAGCTTGTGGGAATCAACATTGATGATGGAAATGCCTTTTGGAACGGAATTGAGGTTAAAACTAGTACCTCAAAAGTTAATACTGCTAGGCATTTCTAAGTACTGCTGGGAACTACTTAGTATTGTTAGTCCAAACTTAGTACTGTTGGGCATTACTTAGTACTGTTAGACTAAAATTAGTACTGCTAGGCTACCGTTAATACTGTTTGGGGTATAACCAATTTTTGGCAATTAAATATAGCCGTTGAGATATTTCTGCCAAATATTTTGCTTATAGGGGTCTATAATTTGGATAATTCTTGATCTTTCTTTCACTTATAAGCTTTCTTCAAGATAAAGAATCTATTTTATTCAGTCAGTCCAATCAAAACCCTTAAGAGCTTTCTATAAAATCTCAATTAACTTTGCCAAACTCTCCTACTCTCATTAACGAACATAAACCTAGAACCCTTATCATAACTCAATTACTAATGGCGAATTTAGAATTCTGCGACAAACACAACATGGTTGCTTATCTAAAGAAACCAACTGGGAGTGAAAGATTCTAAGAGATAGTAGATTTTCTTAATGACAGTCATATAAGGTTTGCTCTTACTAAGAATCCTACTATCTATGTTTCTCTAATCGAAAAGTTCTGGCAGACTGCATCTGTTAGAAGAATTGATAATGGAGATCAAGAAATTACTGCCATAGTTGATGGCAAAGAATTTACTATTACTGAAGCATCTGTTAGGAGATATCTCCAATTAGCAGATGTAGATGGTATTAGTGTTTTGCCAACTACTAAAAGTTTTGCTCAACTTTCACTGATGGGATATGTTTTAGCTGATGATAAACTGACTTTTCAAAAAGGTAAATTTTCCCCTTAGTGGACATTCTTGATCCATACCATCCTACATTGTCTTAGTCCTAAGAAAACTTCTTGGGAACAATTTAGTAGCAATATAGCAACTGCTATTATTTGCTTGGCCATAAACAGAACTTTTAACTTTTCTAAATTGATTTTTGATGGTATGGTAAAAAACTTGGATAGGAAATATAAATTTTTAATGTATCCAAAATTTATTCAAATATTTTTGGACAAGCACAAAAGATTTCTTAATCCCCATAACAGAAAATATATTGCTCCTACTTTAACTCCAAAACTTTTTAGAAATATAAAAAGAGGTTTTTCTGGGGAACACACTCCTTTGTTTCCAAGTATGCTGGTAATTCAAGCAAAAGAGGGTGAAGGTTCAGGACATCCCTTTGAACCCCAACCACCACCTTCTACTGCTCAACCTATTCATGAAGAACCAATCCTTAATATTGTCTCATCATCACACCAAAAGACTCAAACACCTAGGCAAGCCTTAAACTAGGTCACTGAGTTATCTCAGACTAGTGAGCCTATACCTAATGTACCAGATGAGGTTATCTATGAGGAGTGGGATGACAGAGTGGAAAGGGCTACCACTACTGCTGTTAGCTTAGATGCAAGACAAGCTAGTGGTAACATAACTAAGACCCAATCCACGATAATACCTAATGTGCCTCTTCCTCAGGGAATTGGTGCAAGTGGTAGTCCCAGGTGCCAAGAAGCCACGTGGGGTTCCATTGCTTAGACTAGGTCTGATAGGGTACCTACATCGCCTCATGATTCACCTCTCCCAAGAGTTAACACACTTAGAAGTGATGAGGGCAGTATGTCAATTCAAGAATTGACGGTTTTATGTACTAAATTATTCAGCAAAGTGGAGAGCTTGGAGGTAGATTTAAAACAAACTAAGCAAGTCTATGGTGCTGCTTATACCAAGCTTATCATGAAGTTGAAAAAATTAGAGAAGACTGTCAAGATAAGCCAAGCTAGAAGGAGAGCAAAGATTGTGGTTTCAGATGATGAAGAGGATTTAGAGGATTCTTCCAAACAGGGGAGGATGATAGAAGAAATTGATCAAGATGCAGGAGTTACTTTGGTTACTCCTACACATAGTCAAGAAGATCAACCTAAAGATTAGTTGGGAGTCTTTAATGCAGCTAAGGTTTGCAGATGTAGCTAAAAATGTTCATACTTATACTAGAAGAAGGGCAGTTAGTACTGGCAGTGGTGGAGTTAGTACTGCTAGTAGATTGTTTAGTACTGCTGAAGAATCAGTTAGTACTATTGGTGCATCAATGCCAGTTAGTACTGCTGGTACGGTTCAAGAAGTTAACAAAGATAAAGGTAAAGGTATAATGACATAATCTGAGCCTAAACAAACCAAGACAAAGTTGTAACAAAGACAAGAAAGAGCTAGTTATGAAGCAGCTGCAAGATTGCAAGAATAGCTTGATGAAGTAGAGAGCCAGAGGATTACCAGAGTGCATGAAGAACCTAGCTCTTTTAATATTGAAGAATGGGAATATATATAAGCTACAATTGAAGCTGATGAAGAGCTAGCACAAAGGATACAAGCAGAAGAAAGAGAAAAATACTCTAAAGCTGAAAAAGCAAGACTGCTTGCAGAACTCATCAACCAGAGAAAGAGATATTTTTCCCAACAAAGAGCTAAAGAAAGGAGGAACAAGCCACTCACACAGGCTCAATAGAGAAATTATTTGTCTAACTATATCAAGCATATATGAAGTCACACTCTGCAACAAATGAAGAGACTTTCCTTTGATGAGCTCAAGGTTTTGTTTGAAACAAAAATGAGAAGGGTGCAAACTTTTCATCCAATAGAGAGTGAAGGTGACAAAACAGTGAGATAACAACTAGAAGTTTAAAAAGGGATGCAAAAGTAGAATTGGATCATGAAGGTTCTAAGAAGCAAAAGACTAATGAAGCTTTAGGGCCAGTTCAAGAACAACCAGAAGAAGAGGAAACAGAATTGCCACAAGAGGATTTACAATAGATGATGATGGTAGTTCCAGTGGAAGAAGTTTATGTTGAAGCCTTATAGGTCAAATATCTAATCATAGACTAGGTGGTTTACTCTAAAGACACAAGAAGTTATTGGAGAATTATCAGAGTTGGAAACCATACATAAGCTTATCAGATTTTTGTTGATATGTTGAAGAAAATTGATAGAGATGACCTGGTTAAGCTTTGGGATTTAGTTAAGGAGAGGTTTAGTATAATAGAGCCTACAGACGATAAAGAGAAGGAATTATAGGTTGAACTGAAGAGATTGTTTTAACCAGATAGTGATGATACTCTATGGAAGCTTTAAAGGTATATGCATGATCCGTTGGTATGGAGGCTTTATGATACATGTGGTGTTCACCATGTATCTTTTGTAAGAGGACATGATATTTTCATGCTGGTAGAGAAAGATTACCCGTTGTTAAAAGGAGTTCAAATGTTGATGTTGGCCACTAAGCTGTTAGTAGAACAACATTCAGAGATGGCAAATGAGCTTTTAAGGAAAATCTTCATACAAGCAAACAAATCAAGACAATAAAGTGTTTGGAAGCATCCTCTTAGCACAAATGGTTTAATTCAAAGAAACTTGTAGATTTGGATGACAATAACAAGTTTCGGGGAGGATTGTTGGGATTTAAACCTATCACACTTAGTACTGCCAAGAGAAGGGTTTATACTGCCAAGCTTAGTTAGTATTGCTAGAGTTGAAGATAGTACTGCTAGAAGAAAGTTAGTACTGCCAGTACTAACTTAACACTGCTAAAGATTAGAGATGTTAGTTATAATAATTAGTACTGTTAGTTATATAGTTAGTACTGCTAAAGTGATATACATGAGATATATTAGGAATAGATATGCATTGATCACTTGACGCGTTTTGTAAGCCTATTAGGGTTTCCTTGGTGTATAAAAGGAACCTTACGGCATAGATCTAGATATCAGTTTTCATATTAGTTTTTCATAGTTTGCATAGAAATCATAGTTAGTATTCATAACTATTTTGTAACTCAAATAGTGTTCAATATATTGAAAGTTTAGCAAGATCTTGTTTTACTATTTCATTGTTCTTCTTAGTATTACAAACTAGATTCTGCATAGTTTATGATATTCTCAATCTTAGTTTCTACTATTGTTGTCTTGGATCTATCCAATACAACTAAGCTTTAACAAGCTAAGTAAGATCTGTTCAAAAGGGATCAACAATTATGCTTACAAATTACAAGCAAATACACTTTCTAACCCGTACCCAATCATAAGCCTTTATCTTCTTCATATAAGTACCTACAAAAATGGTTAAATAACTAAACCATAAGCGAAATGCTTAGTAAGCAAATAGGAAATAATGTTGGATCGATTTACTGAATAGATCTAAACCTTCAGCTTGCAAAGAGTTTGCTCCTTTAGATAATTCTAAAGCAACAATATTGAAACACTGAGTGAACACTATTGATTATGTAGAATCTAATCAATAATGCTAAGAAGAACAATAATGAATATCACAAAAGAACTTTTATATTAAACTTTGAATCTGCCTAGGTTACAGATTTCAAACTATGATTACTATTCGATCTCTATGATCTTGTGTAGAACTATATCTACTAACTATGCCTAGGGTTCCTTTTATAGACTAAGGAAACCCTAATGGGCTTTACAAAACGCGTATAAAGATAATGCATATCCTTTCCTAAGATATCTCATGCATATCTTTAACTCTAACTAATTTCTGCGTAAGCAGACTTAACTATTACATAAGCAGTATTAACTTTTTAACACTACCAGTACTAACTATGATAAACCTTCTACCAGTACTAACTATGATACTAGCAGAACTAACTACAATACTAACAGAATTAAGTCTGTTATACAAAATTCCTAACAATCCTCCCCTAAACTTGAACTTCACTTGTTAACTTCAAGTTTCTTCAGTTGTCTTCAGTTTGGGCTTTTGAGAATTGTATCCAAGCATGTCTTTAAGTCCTTAGCTTCTCTTGAATGATGATCTGTTTGATGTTCTTTGAAAAACCAGATCATACTTTGTCTTTTAGTCTTTGTCTTCTCTTCACAGCTACACAGCAACATCCAACTAAGTTGGCTTTGTAGTTTTTGGCAAACTACCAGCCATCAACGGATTTGATATGTCTTTACCATGAGCCGTTTGCTATGGACTAGTCAATGCTTCATTGTAGTAACAAGGTGCATTGATAACCTTATAGTTTTTAGCAAACTATCAGCTATCAACGGATTTGAGTTCTCTTTACCAGTAGCCGTTTGCTCTGGACTAGCCAATTCTTATGCATATTAAGCATGGTAAACTGATGACCATTTGTTGTGTGGTGGTTAGCCAACACCCAAACCCTTCTCTCTTCCATTATAGTCCATAGTTTCCACTGATTCCTCTTTATCAGTCTCTGAATCTCCTTGTGCATTTTTGTCAACACTTACACCTTTCCTTGCCTTTTGCTTCTTTCTTTTTCCTATTCTTTTTACTGGATCTTCTTCCTTTACTTCAGTAACCTTTTCTCCTATAGCTGGGACATCTTTATCATCAATCTTTTGTTTCTTTGAAGTTTTTTTCTAAAGCTCTTCTCCATATCTTTTCAACTTTGCCTTTGTAGCCTCAAAATCCATAGGAACAAAAGTGTCAATCTGCTGAACTAATCTATCAAATTCTTCTTTAATCTCTTCAAACCTTAACTTCTTTAACTGAGAAAGCTTCTAAGTTCCTTGATTCTTCAGATAGGTTGACATGTAGATTCTCAACTATGACTGAGTCATGGGTTTATTTCTCTTTGCCTTAGCTCTTTCCTCTACAAAGTATTTATTTCTTTGATTCACCATATCTACCATTCTTTTTGCAAAGTCTTGTTCAGGCAAATCCTTCCCAACACATCTTTTGTCAACTCTGCATGTGCTTCTAGCTTGGCTCTAATAATATCCCAATCTTCTTCAGTATAATATTGAGCTTCAAATTGAACTTGGGCTTTTCTTTTCTTTTGTTGTTCTGATAATGCTTCCTCTTCTGCCATTCTTTTGGCTACCATTTCATCTAAATGAATCTGTTTTGCAACTTCTTCATCCATTTGAGCTTACAATTTTATAGCCTCTTCCAATCCAGCTTCCTCTTGTCTTATTTGTTCTTTAGTTTTGTGAGTAGCCTGGATATCTTCTTCAACCATTGGAGCCTTTCCTTCCCTTTGACCCCTTTTACTAGCAGTACCTGAATCAACTTTAGTACTACCAGTACTAACATCTTTAATGCCAGTATGAATCTCTTCTCTACCAGTATTAATTTCTTCTTCCGCATCCAATCCAGTATTAATATTCTTAGCCACTGACCTTGCTCTCCTCCTATATCTCTTGCCCTTATCAGTTGATTTAACCTTGCTAACACCCTGAGAAGCAACCTTTGACAATGTCTTGGCTGCCTCTAAGATTGTAGGACTGATATCTTCTTCCTGAGCCTCCCCTGAAGCTTTTGTAGGAGTAACAAAATCTGTTGACTTCTCTTTCATATTCATGGATTCTTTTACCAAAGAAACTAAAAGATCATCATTAATATCCTGAATTATCCTCCCCTGATCCTCTGGGTCTCCACCTTCTGATTCAGATATTACCACCCTTTATGTCTTTCTTTTTAAAGCCTTTTCCAGAATCTTTACCCTTTTAACCAAGGTGAGAACTAACTTTCTATAAGTTGTCTTTGTCTGTTGCAGCTCTGTCTCCAAAGTTTCAATTATGGTCACCAACTTAGGTACAATATCTATCAATGCTTTAAGTTACATACTATCCTCGGCACTTCCTGATGTATTACCTTCAGGGAGAGGTGCGTCATAGGACCTAGGTGGTGAGTAATGAGGTGGTGAATAAGGTGGTAATTGATGTAGTGAATGAGGTGGTGAATAAGGTGATGTGGTGAATGAGGTGGTGGTGATGGATGAGTTGGTGAATGATGTGGTGATTGACTAGATGTTTGGGATGCGGATGATATTGGATCAACAAGTGTGTGATGGGGTTCAGCTGGTTGTGCTGAGCCTTCATCTTGATCCACAACTGCCCCTGCTAACATAGCAGGCAACAATGGTACAAAATCCACTGCATAACCCCTTTTCATGTTTTCAAAAAGCTTTTTGGTCAAAGTGGGGGCTAAATACCTTCCT
>BQNB010073645.1:0-32047 GCA_026074375.1 Tanacetum coccineum
TTTGCTATGTAGCTTATTTTGTATATATCTTATTGTGGCTTATGTTGGTGTTCGAATAAGCTTATTTTGGGCTTATAAGCCCACGAAAATAAAAAAATACAAGGAGGGTATCCTTGGTTATTATCCTAGTATGTCATATTTTTATGGACTAATATTATAGCTTATGGTAATAAACAAATACGATACGTAACTTATTAGCTTATTTTTAAGCTTAATATACTTATTTTAAGCATATGGGCTCACGGCCCAATAAGAGGTCAATAAGCCGTTGCTTATTAATGGTTTATTGAGGTCCGGGTTACTTATTTACTTATTTATTTAAGCTTATATATGCTATTAGGCCTTGGTTTGGGCTTGAAACGTATTTTGGATACATAAAAAGTCTAATGGACCCTTATTGGGCCTTAAAGCCCAATAAGCCGTAACTAGTCATCTTGGGAGTTTTGGCGAACTTTTGGAAAGTGAAATGTATTTGTGAAGTCATATTGGAAGTCATATTGAGAAAGTATCTTGGTAAACGTGGTGAAATGCTATTTTTTGAATTTGGTTCGGAAAGTGTCGAAAAGTTGAAATTGTTTGAAAATAAGGTTTGATAACATTGGAAAACGTCCTATAAACGTACGGGTCATGCCGAAATTTTGTAAAAATTATATACTTAGAATTTTGTAAAAATTCTATACTTAGAATTTTTACATAAAACGTAAAATTTTATTTTCATAATAAAATATTATTATTTTATCCACTAAAAGACGAAAAATATAATTTTTTTTCAAAACTTTTCCAAAATGCTTTGCAAAAATAAACGTTCTATTTCGTATAGCATAAACGATATATTTATAGTAATTAAGTGTACCAAATGGGTTTATCGAAATATATTTATAATATTATATTATAAATATTTACTTATAATACTTATCTGTTTTCTTAAATGGTATAAGTATAGGTATATGGTATTGAGATATATGGATGAATATGGAATTTTGAAGTTATGTCTTCAACCACCACACCACTAAAACGTTTTAGATAATTGTACAACGAGCGTCTAACCACTTTGCATCATACTTAAAAACTGTTTTGGAAATGAATGATTAAAATGGGACATTTACTGGACTAGGTCATGTGCGGACGTCGTTACCTTTGCTTGTTTGATATTGAGATATCTGTGCAGACAGTTTGCTTGAGGTGAGTTCTCGTAGCCCCACTTTTTACTGTTTTTCTCATTGGGGGAAAATGATACTCAAATGTGATTTAAACTGTTTTCTGATCTGTGCAAAACGTGGTTTCGTTTTCTTTGGGATAATTAATGTGCTTATGACTGCTATGTAAATATTATGTGATGTTCGTATGCTATGGAATTCATTCTGTGTGGTTCTTCACCCTAATCGCTCTAGCTGGTAGGCCTTAGGCGTGGTATGTCATCGGGGTTGCGACCCTAAGAGCGTTGGTACGCGCTGGTTAAGACTAGCAGGGATGCTAGGTCTCGTTACATGATTAGCGGGGATGCTAAGTCATGGGTTGATTCTCATATACTCACTGTCATATAACACAATTGTCCAACCGTATAAAACATTGGCACAACGACTGGGTTTTGAGTCAAAACCTATGAGCTCACTAACATTATTGTTGACGTTTTCTAGTATCATTTTCAAGTGAAATCAATGGTCGTTAGTGTATGGTGCTTATTGCAGACTTTAGAGAATCCTGTAGGAATCTTGTTTGAAAAGTCTTGCATTTGATGTTCGCTTTGGATTTGGTTTTCTTAAGGATCGAGATAAGACTTCATGGACCCCTGCGAGGGCTTGAGTTTGTAATAATTGGCGACTATGTGTTGTGTTCTTGATTTAGGACATCACAAAATTTATTGAGGTCGATGGTCATCATGACACTTTCATTAATGCATTTTAGATTTCTCAATTTTGTATATTATGTTATGATTGATCATTTTGTCATATTTCCGTGTTTTCGCCTATGATGGGGTGTGACACCTCCTTCTACTGATGAAGAAATTGTGTCATTCGTCTATGAACTCGGATACACAAGAAATATTGAGACTCTACCTGAATTGGCCGTTGATCACATGCATCAACCCTGGAGAACATTTATAGTTGTCATCAACCGGTGTATTTCCAGGAAAACCACTAGACTTGATAAACTTAGGTTGTCAAGAGCTCAAATTCTATGGGGGATGTATCACTGCAAGAATTTGGATTTTGTTGAACTACACTTGGAAGACTTTGCATTCCAGATCGCCAATCACTTCTCAAAGGGAAGCATGCCCTATCCTAGATTCACGAAGATCATCATCAATCACTTTATCTTATAAAACAAGTCAATCTCCATGAGGAACAGGATAAATCTACACACAGCTAGAGATGACAGTCTTTTGGGTATACAAAAATTTGTATCCAAGACCGAAGAACATCAAGTGTATGGAGCTCTGATTCCTAAAGAGATGCTTAATGAAGACATTCTAAACTCTATCGCCTGCCAGACTTACTATGCTTATGCCATTGGGGCTTAAGAGTCCGTGAAGGCAAGGAAGTTCAAGAAGCCTGCTTCTCCCAAACTAAAGACTGTCCTAGTCTCACCCAAAGAACATACAAAGAAGCCTGCTAAGAAACCGGAACCTGCTAAGAAGGTTGTACCTGCAATGAAATCTTCTAGAAAATCACAAGCTGGGTTAATAATCAAAGACACTCCTGGTGTGTCTGTGTCTAAGAAGAAAGCCCCGGCAAAGGGTAAAAGAAGTAAAGGTATAGAAATACTTTTTGATGCAACTCTAACTGAAGCAGCTTAGCTTAAGGAGGCTACAAAACGAAGCAAGAAAGATTTTCACATCTCTTAGGCAAGTGGCTCAGGAGATGGAACTGATTTTGAATCAGGGGTTCTTGATGAGCAACAACGCAAGATCTCCGGTGCAGATGAAGAAACTAGTACTAAACCAAGGTGTTGGATCCCTTACTGAATAGATCTTGAACCTTTAGCTTGCAAAGGGTTTGCTACTTTAGATAAATCCAAAGCAACAATAGTGAAACACTGATTGAACACTATTGGTTATGCGAAAACTAATCAACAAAGCTAAGAAGAACAATATTAAGTAAACACAAGAAAACTTTGTATTATAACTTGAATCTGACTAGGTTACAGATTATAAAGACTATGATTGCTAAGATGATCTTTATTGATCTATGTTAATTTATGTTAGTCTATGTTGATCTATCTATGACTAGAGTTCCTTTTATACACCAAGGAAACCTTAATGGGCTTTACAAAACGCGTATAGAGATCATGCATATCCTTTCCTAAGATATCTCATGCATATCTCTAACTCTAACTAACTTTTTCATAAGCAGGCTTAACTATTACATAACCAGTACTAACTTATAATGAACTACTAGTACTAATTATGCTAACTCTTCTACTAGTACTAACAAGTGTACTGGCAGAACTAACTATATAACAAACAAAATTAAGTCTTGTATACATAATTCCTAACAATCCTCCCCTAAACTTGAACTTTACTTGTTAACTTCTAGTTTCTTCAGTTTTCTTCAGCTTGAGCTTTTGAGGATTGTATCCAAACACTTATCTTTAATCATTAGCTTCTCTTTAATGATGATCTGTTTGTTGTTGATTTGAAGACAGATCATACTTTGGCTTTTAATCTTTAACAACATCTCATCCTCTTTGCATCATAGCTCCACAGCAACATCCAACTAAGTTTTCTTTGTAGTTTTTGGCAAACTACCAGCCATCAACGGATTTGATATGTCTTTACCATGAGCCGTTTGCTATGGACTAGTCAATGCTTCATTGCAGTAACAAGGTGCATTGATAACCTTATAGTTTTTAGCAAACTATCAGCTGTCAACGGATTTGAGATCTCTTTACCAGTAGCCGTTTGCTCTAGAGTAGCCAATGCTTTAGTGCAACACTATGGTGCATTGATTACCATATAGATTTTGGCAAACTGTCAACCATTAATGGATTTGAGAAGTCTTTACCAAATTCGTTTGCTTTGGACTAGCCAATTCTTGATATCTGTTAGACATGGTGAACTGATGACCATTTGTTGTGTGGTTGCTAAACCAACACTTAAACAATCCTTCTTAACTCCATTACAGCTTCCAGATACCCAAATCATACCTTAGCTACTGAGAATCCAATTATCATCTTAATCCAGCTTGCTTCTCAATCATCTTTAAAAGTTGATAGCAAACTTCATCCGTTGTTCTATCTAGAAGCTTCATCTTCAGCATTACTTGGCAAGCATCTTTTGACAAGGGATATTTTCTATCTGCTAACATATATATAGTAGTATCATCCAATGTTAGGCAATGTACTGCACAAGAAGGATAATACCTCTAATTAATCATCTTCTGTTGAAGTGGCAAACTCCAGATTGCATCATCACTAAGGGGTGGATCAAACATGGTCTTGAGATCACCCCAAAGTACTCTGTCATATATCTCTTTAGGCCTATTTACTCCATACTTCTTTATCACCAATCTGTACAATTCTGTAAGATCATCTCTTGAAAAGTATTTAAGTATGGCTCCAGAACCCATTTATATTTTATCAGAACCATCTCTCCTTATATTCTGATAAACAGCCTTTAGACCAGATTGAGGAATGATCTTCCAATCAACAATACTAGGAGGTTTTGTAGCAGTTGGAATAGCATCTATTCCAATCTCAGATTCTGATGAAGCACTTGTGACTTTATCCTTCATGAATGCTTCCCTTTCTTCTTCACTTTCATCCTGTGCAGTCTTGTCAATATGTATTCCTTTCCTTGCCTTTTGCTTCCTGATTTTACCTCTCTTCTTTACAGACTTCTCAATTTCTTCTTCCTTAGCAATCACTGGCTCTGTAATACTTTCTTCTAAGACTGAAACCTCTTCAATGGTCTTTTGTTTCTTTGAAAATTCTTGCTCCAGCTGAACACCTTGTCTCTTTACTCTTTCATCAGTTTCCATTGGCACAAAGTTTTCAATACTCTTCACCAGCTTTTCAAATTCAGTCTTGAGCTCATCAAAAGTAAGTTTCTTCAATTGAGTCAATTTCCATGAGCTTTGATTCTTGATGAAGGTACTCATATAATCTCTTTGCTGTGCCTGTGTCATTGGCTTGCTCCTTCTTGCCTTAGCCTTTTGTTCAGCATAGAACTTCATTTTCTGATTTATCATTTCCACCATCCTTTTTTGCAAAATCTTCACTAGTCATACTTTCTCCTTGTAGACTCTTGGTCTGTTCTGCATTTGCTTTAAGTTTTGCTCTGATGGTATCCCAATCCTCTTTTGTATATAATACTGAGTAGCTTCTTGAACTTCAGCTTTTCTTTTCTTTTGTTGTTCTGATAATTCTTCCTCCTCTGAAATCCTTTTAGCTAGCAAAGCATCCAAATGAACTTGTCTTGCAGCCTCTTCCTCCTGTAATGCTTGCAATCTCATGGCATCTGCAAGAACAGCTTCTTCTTGTTGAATTTGTGCTTTTGTTCTTTTGGTAGCTTGAATTTCTTCTGTAGTCATTGGAGCTTTTCCTTCTCTTTAACTTTTAATTAGAGATGGAATTGTGACATTTATGGTTTGAACTACACTAGGAGTACTAACTGGTCCACTACCAGTACTAACTCCTAAGCTACCAGTATTAAAATCCTCATTGCCAGTATTAAAATCTTCACTGCCAGGATTAACTTCAATACCAGCATCCAAATTAGTACTAGTATTTTTTTCAATTGACTTTGACCTTGTTTTCCTCTTATATCTTATACCCTTATCAATTGACTTTGCTTTCTGAGAAATGGCCTGTGATAAGGTTTTAGCTGCTTCCAAGGTTGTAGGACTAATATCTTGCTCTTGTACCTCCCCTGAAGCATTGATTTTTGTAGGAGTCACAAAATCTGTATCTTTTTTCCTTCATAGACTCTCTGACCAAAGAAACTAGAGGATCATCATTAATATCTTGAATTTTCCTCCCCTGATTCTCTGTTTCTTCATCCTCTGAGTCAGACACAACCACTTTCTTTGTCTTTCTTTTCAAGGCTACTTCCAGAGACTTCACCCTTTCAACTAGAGTAAGAACTGCTTTCCTATAGGTAGTCATCATCTGATGCAGCTCTTTCTCCAAATTAGCAATCCTGGTGACCAGCTTAGGTACAAGGACTATCAATTCCTTTAGTTGTAAGCCGTCCTCAACACTTCCTGAAGTGTGACCTTTATGAAGAGGTGCTTTATGGGACCTAAGTGGAGACTCATGTATGTTACCACTGTCTAACCTTGCATCTAATCGAGAGGTTGTAGTGGTAGCTCCCTCAGTACCAACCCTCACACCTATGGTGGTTGCCTCATCTGCTACATGGGTGAAAGTAGGACCCTGAGACTGAGGAATCTCAGTATCCTGTCTGTCAAGTTGCCTAGGTGGTGATGGTTGTGGAAGTGGTTCATTGGTAGATGGAATTGTTGGTTGAGATGCGGATGAGACTGGATCAGTAGGAATCTCAGTATCCTGTCTGTCAAGTTGCCTAGGTGGTGATGGTTGTAGAAGTGGTTCATTGGTAGATGGAATTGTTGGTTGAGATGCGGATGAGACTGGACCAGTAGGTGTGTGTTGGGGTTCAGCTGGGATTGCTGAGCCTTCACCTTGATCCTCAGCTACACCTGCCAACATTGCAGGCAGCAATGGTACATAATCCCCTGCCATCAAGAAGCTTAAAGCCATTATTTTACCTCCTTTGGGATCACTTCCAAAAGCCACAAAGCCTCTATTATAATCTTCATAGTCTAAAAGATAAGCTTTGTTGCCAGTCATATGGCTAGAGCAACCACTATCCACTACTGCATGATCCTGTAAAAATATCTCTGGATTGCCCTGCACAAAAAGTAAGAGAAATTAGTGTCTCTTAGGGACCCAAGTCACCACAGACTTGGAAATCCCTTTTGGGTCAACATACTCAAACTTCTTGAGCATGAAAGATCCATTTTCTTTGGATTCATGATCCATGTAATTTCCCTTAGGCCTCCAAACCCACCTTGATTTCTTAACAGTATTATCCATTTTACCCTCACCAGAACTAACTACTGCTCTTGTCCCAGCAGTAGTCATATTTTTAATCCCAAAAGTTTTAACATCTTGTTTAAAGTTTTTGGGTCTAAAAGCTGGTTTTGTGTAGTAAGACCTCCTGATTGGTGAATATGAGGCTCTTGGTCTTACATTGTCCATTCTTGGGTAAATTGGTCTAATAGCACTACCAGTTTGTGCTATTTTTGGGGCAAATGGCCTAGCAGTACTAACAGGCCTAGCAGTACTAATAGGCATAGCAGTACTAACAGTATGTATTGCTCTTTTCCCATTTGTCCTAACAGGATTAACCAAGCATGTCCTGGTTAGTACTCCTGATGGGACAAAAGTCCTTTTTTCCTGAGGGTATTTCAATTTATTTGAATTTTTTTGGTGATTTACCCTTTTAGCATTATCCCATACTAGTTTGACCACCCTTTGACCAGTATTGACCACAGTTTTCAGCTTAGGTTCTGGACTCTTTTTGGCATAAAAATCACAATCTTGATCAAATGGTCAGTACTTTTACTAACAAAGCAAGCTCTTATTTTCTTAATTATAATTCGTTCTTTCTGAGAAATTTGACCAATTTTATCAACTTAAGTTTTAACTGTTTGAGTCTCATTTGCCTTAACAGGACTAACTGTGTTTACTTCAGACACATCATCCTCATCATTTGAGTACCAATCCTCAATGATGACTTTGTCTCTGTTAATCTTTGGTTTAGGCACAACTGATTCATGGGCTGACTTAGGTTTTTCTATGTTTACTTCATTTGTTTTACCTACTGTCTCACTAGTTTTAGATTTACTAGTATCAGTTTTAAGCTTCGTTGTTTTTAACTCAATGATTTTCTTTCTAATGGCATATTCATCTAAACCTGCAAATGATATGTCAGCTCTTGGGTTTAGGAAGTTCCCTGTTATAGGAGGGGGAACAGCATGATACCCATCTGCTTTGGAGAACCTATCATTTGCTGGTGTGATTTCTTCATCACTTGATCTGACCTCAAAAACACTCAGACTAATCTCACTATCAGTTTCAGACTTGTCAACTCATTTCAATTCAATAGTGGCCATAGATATCCTAAACCGTTTTATCACGGGCACTCTTTACTGATGAGTAAATTACTAAATACTTTTGGACGATTCTTCCCATTTTGCTAATCTTAATAATCAACTCAACATATACCTTAACAACTTCTCTCATTCCATGTTCAGACAAATTGATTTTCTAAGTTCTCCTACATTTACGCACATATTTTGAAACGCATATTTTTCAACCGGATACCCCAAGCAGTTCATTCCTTTTCATGTCCAAGTATCCTAGATTTCTAGTGACTCTTAAGGCTAATTCATAACCTTGAATTTCAGTCTGAGCTCTGTTATGTTTTTCCTCTTTCCGCTATCATAGTTCTTTGAAGAGTTTTTTAAAAGATTCATCAAGACATTGTTTAGAACCGATTTTGTACTACAAATGCAGAAGAAACTTGATGAGCTTGAAGAGGAAATGGCCATTAAAGCATAATTAACTGGTTCATCAAAGTCATTGCTCCAGTCATATCCTCCTAGATTGTGATGATGGTTCATTTGTTGTTGCATTCCTCCTGCCATTTTCACCATAAGATCTCTTCCCTTGGTTCCTTCTTGATTTGCATTCCTTAGCAAAGTGCCCTTTCCTGTGACAGTTGTTATAACAACCTATAATTTTTATAAATGTAAATATCCATCTATTAAGTTAGATAATGTACAATCTATCAATTATTTATGAACTCACCTTTTTCAGGGAAATTTTTCGCTTTATTACATTACTTACTTTGCCAATATCTTGATGTACAACATTTCTTGCATAACTAAAGTTAACAGGCTCAGGCAACCTACATATGGCAATCCTATCTTCATATATGTCAAGCAATCATCATAATATATCAAGTCAATATCATAATATCATTTTTACAAAGTACATTATTCCTATAATGTACCATTCGCAACGTTATATCAAAACGGGCTTTAAACCGTTATCGTATGCCTTTAAACCCTAATTCCATGAAGGGTTAACATCTAAAGTGAATGCACAAGCTACTAAAGCATATGTACAAGTAATATAACATCTCATTTGAAATATAAAATCTCTTCAAATCAAAGTACAAGTCCTTAAAAGCTCAATATACAAGTCATTAAGTATGATCTCCAAAATAGCCGTTTTACCTCCGTTTTCATTCTAATCTCTTCACCACCACTTGTGTACAAGCTACTACACTCAATATACAATGTGTAAACCCTAATTATTCTATTCATAAACTTTCATACATCTTTTTACACTCAAAACCCTAATTCAAAACCCTAAACCCTAAAACCGAGCTAGTTTCTAAACCATAACCCGTTTCTTGGTTTTTATCCGTTTTAAACCTAAACCATTAATCAAATAAGTTGTAAATACTTAATTTACAATATTACAAATCCTATTTCATCATTATAACATCATTATACATGAATTAAATCCTAGAAACCCTAAAACAAAACCCTAATCTAGTTCTAACCCTAAAACCTAAAACTAGGCCCTAGTTCAGAATCGGATCAGTCTATAAAACATAGGATCTGGGCAAATCAATAGGTTCTGGGTATTAAGTGAAAACACTAGGTTGTAGCCCTATGTCTTGTGATCATTTTTCCGGTGGAATCAACCCGATTCGACGTCGGATGAATTAGTTATAGCCGAAATGGCAAAGGTGCGCAGATTCTGCACACCTGTAGTAAATGGCTATTATCTCTAAACTTTTGTATAGTAACCCCCAAATATGTAAAACTAAACGTTGTAGAGGACTCAAATATCTAACAATGCTCACTGGTTTGAGCTTCAACGGAGTTACGGTTTGCAAATGGCAACCATTTTACCAAGACTGATGTTGGCTGTCCAAAAACAGCCATGTGTTATATAATCAAAAAACCAAACAGTGAACCCCAAAAAAGGTTGCTGATGATGTTGAAAAGAAATCTACTGAGGATCCAACAAAAGAAGATGGAAAGAGTGATCAAGATTCACACTGATCATAATGTTACAGACTTACTCACAAAAGCACATGATGTTAGTCGTTTTCCATTTTGACTGCTAGCATTGGAATGCTTAATCTCTGAGGTGTTGTTTGGATAGATTGATGATTGGAATGGGTTGAAAATACTATTTGAATAAAATTAGGGTTTATACTGGTAACACAAGAGTTAGTGCTACTGGCATAACTTAATGCTGCTGGGTGAAAAGTTAGTGTTGCCAGGCAAAAAGTTAATGCTGCTGGGCTAAGTTAGTGCTGCTAGGTTACCGTTGGGGTTAAAACTACTGAGGGTGTCTTTTATAAATTAAACGGTTACTTCACTTATGGGTTTGCTTAATTCCATATAAAACCTTTTTCGTTCACATAGTAATCACTCTTAAACACTCTTACGTTCTCAATTCTACAAACCCTAACTCGATTTTATCACTGACATTCACAATTATCATCAATGGCGGACTTAACTTTTGCTGATTCTCATAGTATGGTGGCATACATGGAAAAATTAGAAGACAATGCTGATTTTGCAGAGATAGTTGATTTTCTTAATGCTAGTCCTATCAGATATGCCTTAACTGTAAGTCCAACTATCTATGTGTCCTATATTGAGCAATTTTGGTCTACTGCAAAGACCAAAACAGTCAATAATGAAACACAAATACGTGCCAGAGTTGATGGCAAAACTATAGTAATAACAGAATCATCTATGAGGAGAGATCTTCACTTTGATGATGAGGATGACATTACTTGTCTTATAAACACTAAGATTTTTGAAAACCTTCAATTGATGGGATATGAAAATCTTTCTGATAAACTTACTTTTCTAAAACCTTTCTTTTCCCCTTAATGGAAGTATCTCATTCATACCATCTTACAATGTTTAAGTTCTAAATCAACTGATTGAAATGAATTTGGTACTAATATAGCATCAGCACTTATATGTTTGGCTAAGAATCAAAAATTTATTTTTTCTAAATTCATTTTTGATGGTATGTTGAGAAACTTGGATCCAAATTCTAAAAAGTTTTTAATGTATTCATTTTACAACTGTTTTTGAACAAACAAATTGAAAATCTTTCAGAAGTTAATGATGTTTATGATACACCTTCTCATAATAAACAAATTTTTGCAAACATGAGAAGGAAAGGAAAAGATCTTTTAGGGACTGTAACACCATTGTTTTCATCTATGCTGGCACAACAAGCAATATAGTAATAGGGGTCAGGACAACCCACTAATCCCCAACACACATCCATATCTGCTCAACCCTCTAATGAAGAACCAATCACTGTTCCATCATCATCTTTAACCCAAAAAGACTCACAGACCTAGGAAAGCCAAAAGGGCCACTGAGATATCTCAGTCTAGTAGATCTATTTCTCTTGTTGCAGATGAGACTATCACTAAGGAGAGGGAAGACAGAATGGAAAGGGCTGCCACTACTAAAAAACTGCTTTCTTGCTTAGCAAGCAGAGTAACAGTGTAACATAAATAGGAACTAATTCCATGTAACACTTAATGAGCCCTAGTCCTCTGGGCAACTACAGGGTAGTTGTCCCAGGTGCCGTAATTCCAATTTGGGGATGCAGAAGCTCAAACTAGGTTTGAGACTGCATCTAAACAGTCTAATGACCCACCTCTCTCAAGAGTTAACACACTTGGAAGTGGGGAGGACAGACTAAAACTTAAAGAATTGATGGACCTTTGTACAAAACTCTCTAATAGAGTTCTTGACTTGGAGACAACAAAGACTACTCAAGCAAAGGAGATTACTAGTTTGAAGAAGATAGTCAAAAAGCTGGAAAGAAAAAGGAAGTCAAAAACTCTAGGGATGAATTTATTCAAGATTGGTACCTCTAGAAGAAGAAGTTTGGGTAAGGAGGATGCATCCAAACAGAGGAGGAATTTGAAACAGAGAAAACATAGTTCAATCTTTAAAGAAAGTGATTTTGATGATGAAGGTTTTGATGCAGATATAGATAAAGTGTTCAAAGATATTGAAGGAGATGCAGAGCAGGTGATTAGTGTTGCTGTAGATGAAGTTCCTACTGGTGATGCAGTTAATACTACTGGTACTGAAGTTAATGCTGCCAGTACACCAGTTACAACTGCTTGTGGTATCTGTTTAGTTACTTCTAAACCTATTACTATGTCCATGTTATATTACTACTGCTGAACCAATTCCCCTTCAACAACAACATTGTATTTGAAGATAAGAACTTACAATCGCTCAGACTCTTGTAAATATGAGGATAAGAAATCACAGGTAAAGAGTGTTATGCAATAAACCTATGAGAAACTGCTACAAGCACCAACATATCACCATCAACAAATGTTTCCTAAATGACAAAGATAGGGTGTAGATGGTTGAACAAAAAAGCATTAAAGAAAAATCCAGCATCAATTTCATGGAAAATTGGTCAAAGATTGCAAGCTCAGATGCAAGCTGAACTAGAAGAAGAGGAAAGGATGGCAAGAGAAAGATAAGAAGATGCAAACATTGCTGAATGGGATAATGTTCAAGCTATGATGGATGCTGATTATGGGCTAGCTGCAAGATTACAGGCACACGAGTAGGAAGACTTGACCATTAAAGAAAGGTAAAAGCTGTTTGTAGAACTTATTTATAAAAGGAAGAAGCATTTTGCAAGACTTAGAGTAGAAGAGCAGAGAAGAAAACCACTAACCAAAGCCCAAAAGAGGAATCAAATGTGCACTTATCTGAAAAACATGGCTGGATTCACTTACAATCAGTTGAAGAAACAAAGATTTGATGAAGTTCAGAAGGCTTTTGACAAGACCATGAGTTGGATAGACTCATTTATACCTATGGATTTTAAGTAGTGAAAAGGAAGTAAAGATAGAGCAGAAGGCAGTGAGACTAGAGCAGAAGGAAGTTCTAAGAGAGCAGGGGAGGATCTTCAACAAGAGTCTGCCAAGAAGCAAAAAATGGATGATGATAAAGAGAAAGAAGAACTTAAACAATGCTTTGAGATTGTTCCAGATGATGGAGATGATGTAACTATTGATGCTACACCCTTATTTGTTAAAATTCCAATTGTTGACTACAAGATCTATCAAGAAGGGAAGAAAAGTTTCTTTTAAATTATTAGAGCAGATGGTAAGACTCAGATGTATCTTACTTTTAGTAAAATGCTTAAGAACTTTGATAGAGAAGATTTAGAAGTTCTTTGGAGAATAGTCAAAGCTAGATTTAAGAAGACAAATCCAGTGGATTACATGGATATTTTCTTACATCTTAATTTGAAGAACATGTTTGAACATCATGTTGAAGATAGAATATGAAAAAATCAACAAAGATTAGTTAAAGTGCTGAATTAGAAGCTTTTTGATTCTTGTGGAGTTCATTGTGTAACAATACAGTCCATACCATATTATCTATTAGTTGAGAAAATGTATCTACTTACAAAGCACACACTACATCAGATGTTTAATAATGTGAAGCTTCAAGTTGACTATGAGTGTGAAATGGTCATTAGATCTTCCTAAGAATGGATCAATGGTAAGCAGCTTAGAAGGCTAAGTAACTAACAATAAATTGTTTGGAATCACCTCACTAGTAAAGATAGCGAGGCGTTTTATTCGAAGAGAAGCATGTGAAGAATAGCGAGGGGAAGTGGACCAAGACAAGGTGTACTCTTAGGGACGGTGTAGGTCTGATTATGTGGAGGGAAGTTACGCGGGCGACAGTTTGAGGACAAGGAAGAGCGGAGTACATGATGATACTGAGCATGGTACTCGATCTCTTAATATCACTTTTGCAGCTGCTATTTTCGCAAGGATCTATTTCGTAATGACTCGCTTACAATATTCTTGCTGTGAAGACTGAAGAAAAATATTCTAAGTGGATAACCTGCTAGTGCACAAAGTTAAGACTGCTATGGAAGTTACTGCTAGCTCAAGAAGTACAAGGAAAATATACTAAGTTGTTAATACTGCTGGTGTAAAATTACTGCTGTTAGTATAAAGTTAATGCTGATAAAAAATGTTATTGCTGCTGTTAAATTAGGTACTGTTAACCAAATAGTAACTGCCTTATTGATATAATGAGAATTTTTTGTAAAATATACTTATAAGTTATTTGATTAAAGATCAGTTTAACTTAGGAAATAAATAGTAAACCGCCGAGGACTCCATTGGAGATAAAGAGGTCCTAGGGTATAGATTTAGATAATAAAAGAAAATTAGAATGTTGATAGCTTTAAGGTTTTGAAACCTAACACTATAAGAGTGTTCCGTATTATATGGAGGCTGAAAGTTTGGTAAACTTTTGTTAATTGATCTTATCATTACTGATTCATGAAATTCTTCTTAGTATCATAGACTAGATTCCATCATAGTCTTTGATTATTCACTAATTCAAAGTTTCTATCCTAGTTTTTTATGAATTTTATTCAATATAACTTGCCTATACAAGCTAAGCAAGATCTATTCTATTGGGATCGACAATGTAGTAACCGTTAGTCATTCAAGCTCAATAAATCGTTAACAAAAGTTCAAGTTCTTCAACAACAACAACGATTTCACTCACAACAAATCCACAACAACAATCACTTTACCTACTTAAGATCCTACAAATCATTTTCACTTCACAATTCACGATAAAATGGAAACGAAAGATACTTTATCTTCAGAGTTTCAAATTTGGAAGAACAACGAATGCAACAAATACAAGACAAAGCAAAAAAGAGTTGCATGGTATCTTTTCGAATACTTCATTCACAAATCAAGCTTCTTTCAAACAACGACTTAAAAGAACTCGAAACCGAAGTGGTGGATTTAAACGCCATTTGCGGCACTCTTTCGTCAAGATGTTAGACCACTTTCACAGAACAATGTTCTTAAAATTGATCAACTAGAAAAGTAACATGACAAGAATAATTTTTCAAGAGATTGGATCCAGCTTGCTGTTTAAAGTACTTCGAGACATAGTTTCAGACATTCATCAAGTCACGGATTTATTTGGATGATGAATATGTTATAATGACACGCAAGTACTTCCTAGAATACACTCAAGTCGAGGTTCAACAATTCCGTGATACACTGATACAACACATGAAATCTGTTAAGAAGTCAATTGATGAAAGAGCACTACATAAAAGAGAGTATGATAGCAGGGTGAATGGAAGACAGATGCAGAAAACAGAGGCAAAGGTTGATACGAGTAAAGCATTAGATGCTAGTTTGGCTTATACAAAAAACAGTGGGACATAATCAAGAGAAGCAAGATTACAAGCAGACAGTCTTAGGAATGATGCAGAATGCTGAAGATGCAGATATCAACCCGTATGATGATGAGCCAAAGATGCGTATAATTAACTCTAATATAATTATTTTCTACAAACAACAACATACTTAGCACCTAAATTCAATATGAAGGAGAGTTGAACCAGAATGCGAACCCTGTCATACACACGTCCTTTGCCTGCAAATTAACTAACAACCAGACATCTAAACTCGCACAATCAACCCTCTCGTAGTAGAATATTTGTCTCAAAAAGAACCGTTGGCCCAATTTCAAAAAGATTTTTTAAATGGTAGCACATTTTGTTAAACAAAACTAAATATCAAATCAAGCTTTTAAAAGAAGGGCAACATGTCAATTTTTCAAAAGTAAAAAGTATGAAGCCAAAATCGAAACATGATCATCGATGTATTTGACATAATAAACATGAATTGGAACATAAAGTGATAAATTAATTAAGAAAGAGACTTTGAGAAAAGCCTTACAAAGATTTATGATTCTATCAAAGTAACGAGAACTAAGATTATAGAACAAACAACTTCTTTTATTGCTAAAACTGATGAAAAATTCCTTATTATCATTATTACCTTCATACGGTTAAGTATCTAGTCATCATCTGTTCATTTCCAAAATTTATATCCAACATGATTTGCAACTCTCTTACAATTCATAATCATTTCTTGACATCACTCCGGCATTCAGCTAAATCTCGGGACCAGAAATAATTCAAGAAACTACTGAAAAGATCGTGCAAATTCGTCAACACTTGCAAGCTGCATCGACAAAGAAGTTACGCCAATGTGAGGCGAAAGCCTTTAGAACTTCAAGTTGGCAATCGTGTTATGTTGAAAGCATCACCTCGCAAAGATATCTTTCGATTCGGAAAACGAGGAAAGCTTAATCCCCGATACATTGGACCATTCAAAATTCTTGAACGAATTGACCCAGTGGCGTACAAACTAGAGCTTCCTAAAAAGCTTAGTAGTATCCACATTTCTAATCTCAAGAAATGCTTATCCGATGAATCTTTCATCATTCCAATAAAAGAACTTTAACTCGACGACAAACTCAACTTTGTAGAAGGACCAGTGGAAATTATGGATCGTGAAATCAAGCAACTTAAGCGAAGTCGTATTCCTATAATCAAAGTGCGATGAAACTCTAAAAGTGCGACCAGAGTTTACATGGGAACGCGAAGATAAAATTCGTGCTAAATATCCTCATCTGTTTTCAATCATCTCTTCGAAATTCAATTAAATCTCGGGACGAGATTTCTGTAAGGATGGGGGACTATAACAACCCGTAATTTTCATAAATGTAAATATCCATCTATTAAGTTAGATGATGTACAATCTATCAATTATATATGAACTCACCTTTTTCAGGGAAATTTTTCGCTTTATTACATTACTTACTTTGCCAATATCTCGATGTACAACATTTCTTGCATAACTAAAGTTAACGGGCTCAGGCAACCTACATATGGCAATCCTATCTTCATATATGTCAAGCAATCATCATAATATATCAAGTCAATATCATAATATCATTTTTACAAAGTACATTATTCCTATAATGTACCATTCGCAACGTTATATCAAAACGGGCTTTAAACCGTTATCGTATGCCTTTAAACCCTAATTCCATGAAGGGTTAACATCTAAAGTGAATGCACAAGCTACTAAAGCATATGTACAAGTAATATAACATCTCATTTGAAATATAAAATCTCTTCAAATCAAAGTACAAGTCCTTAAAAGCTCAATATACAAGTCATTAAGTATGATCTCCAAAATAGCCGTTTTACCTCCGTTTTCATTCTAATCTCTTCACCACCACTTGTGTACAAGCTACTACACTCAATATACAATGTGTAAACCCTAATTATTCTATTCATAAACTTTCATACATCTTTTTACACTCAAAACCCTAATTCAAAACCCTAAACCCTAAAACCGAGCTAGTTTCTAAACCATAACCCGTTTCTTGGTTTTTATCCGTTTTAAACCTAAACCATTAATCAAATAAGTTGTAAATACTTAATTTACAATATTACAAATCCTATTTCATCATTATAACATCATTATACATGAATTAAATCCTAGAAACCCTAAAACAAAACCCTAATCTAGTTCTAACCCTAAAACCTAAAACTAGGCCCTAGTTCAGAATCGGATCAGTCTATAAAACATAGGATCTGGGGAAATCAATAGGTTCTGGGTATTAAGTGAAAATACTAGGTTGTAGCACTATGTCTTGTGATCATTTTTCCGATGGAATCAACCCGATTCGACGTCGGATGAATTAGTTACAGCCGAAATGGAAAAGGTGCGCAGATTCTGCACACCTGTAGTAAATGGCTATTATCTCTAAACTTTTGTATAGTAAACCCCAAATATGTAAAACTAAACGTTGTAGAGGACTCAAATATCTAACAATGCTCACTGGTTTGAGCTTCAACATAGTTACAGTTTGCAAATAACAACCATTTTACCAAGACTGATGTTGGCTGTCCATAAACAGCCATGTATAAATCAAACCAAACACCCCTAAATCGTCTAGAACCACCTCCACCTTGCACCATAGCCTTCCTTACTCATCCCATAGCCTCTCCATATCACCCTATAGCTCCCACACATGTCCTCACCTGGTCTCTTAGCATCCTTAGTCACCAAGTTCCAAAATTACTATAAATAGGGGTGTTATGCCTCCATTTCAAATCATCCCCCACTTCCTCATCTATAACCCATCATAGCAACATTACTTTGCTCTAAGAAGATTCTAAGAGATCCTAAGAAGTCTCAATAATAGAAGTGAAGCAAAAGAAACCAAGAAAAGAAGCCTCGGAGTCGTTATTCTAGGCGTACGAAGCTAAAAGTCCCGATTCTGACCCATTTCTAAGCTATAAGCTCAAGACCAGGTTCTCTAAGCTTATATTCTGTATTCATACCTTTATAATGTTCATATGATCATGCTAAAATCATAATATAAAGCTTTGAACTCAAAAACCTATGTGTTATACCTTTTTGATCCAAAACCGTACACCCGAAACCCTAATTTCATGTTTTTGCTTAATCTATAAGCTAAGCTTGTAAACTATTGTTATAATCTATCCCAATAAGCTTAACTAACATTAAAATAAGTGCTTTGATAAGTCATGAAAGAATTTGAGCTTAAAACCCGCGCGTTTTCATTTTAAAACCCTAATATGACCCGTTTTGCTTCCTAGCTTAACGAATCGTTAATTTAAACTTGCGTTGTGTTAAATCTTCATATTTTAGTTTATTATAACTTATAAATGTCTATTGAAATGTTAAAATAAGCTTGCATGGCAATTTGGACATGTTTTGTAAAAATTATCCATGCAAGGGGTATATATCGTAACTTTCAGAAACTTATAACTAAAAGGACTAAAAGTGTCATTTTATCAAAGTTATAACTACAAGGGTCTATTATGTCACTTTTTAAAGTACAAGGTTTACTTGGTATATCTTTTAAACTTGAGGGACCAAAGTCGTAAAAGTGCAAACTCCAAGGGTATATTCTGCCACTTTTCAAACTCAAGGGTCTAAAATGTAACATTTTGAAAAAGTATAAAAACACATTCAAAACATTACAAGACATTACTTTAATTAACGCTTGACGTGCTTAACATTTCCAGATATTGAATAAAATGCTTAAAACTGCTTATGTTATAACTATTATATCATTCATCATCGATGTGCTTTCAAAAATCATGTCCCGGATTCATATCATACCACAATACTAGGGAGCTTCATATTAAGGAGTTTCATCTTGGTATTACGTTCTGACTGAGTTGTTGGGTTTACGATTTAAAGTGCCCTAGCTCCTCAAACGTTTACTGAATGACTTCTGAATTATGATGGCCCGAACGGTGTTATGATAATTTTTATATCAAAACCGACATCGATGTAAAATCTTACATATTCAATCAAACTAAGACTTGACATATATTACCCCAGGTTGCCCGTGACGAAGCCATTACTTTCATTCCATTTTGATCCAAAACCGTACACCCGAAACCCTAATTTTATGTTTTTGCTTAATCTATAAGCTAAGCTTGTAAACTATTGTTATAATCTATCCCAATAAGCTTAACTAACATTAAAATAAGTGCTTTGATAAGTCATGAAAGAATTTGAACTTAAAACCCGCGCGTTTTCATTTTAAAACCCTAATATGACCCGTTTTGCTTCCTAGCTTAACGAATCGTTAATTTAAACTTGCGTTGTGTTAAATCTTCATATTTTAGTTTATTATAACTTATAAATGTCTATTGAAATGTTAAAATAAGCTTGCATGGCAATTTGGACATGTTTTGTAAATATTATCCATGCAAGGGGTATATATCGTAACTTTCGGAAACTTATAACTAAAAGGACTAAAAATGTCATTTTATCAAAGTTATAACTACAGGGGTCTATTATGTCACTTTTCAAAGTGCAAGGTTTACTT
Source organism: Tanacetum coccineum (assembly GCA_026074375.1). Taxonomy (NCBI): domain Eukaryota; kingdom Viridiplantae; phylum Streptophyta; class Magnoliopsida; order Asterales; family Asteraceae; genus Tanacetum; species Tanacetum coccineum. Next base: position 19,848 of record BQNB010073645.1, read on the forward strand.
TGTATATCTTTAAAAGTTGAAGGACCAAAGTCGTAAAAGTGCAAACTCCAAGGGTATATTCTGCCACTTTTCAAACTCAAGGGTCTAAAATGTAACATTTTGAAAAAGTATAAAAACACATTCAAAACATTACAAGACATAACTTTAATTAACGCTTGACGTGCTTAACATTTCCAGATATTGAATAAAACGCTTAAAACTGCTTATGTTATAACTATTATATCATTCATCATCAATGTGCTTTCAAAAATCATGTCCCGGATTCATATCATACCACAATACTAGGGAGCTTCATATTAAGGAGTTTCATCTTGGTATTACGTTCTGACTGAGTTGTTGGGTTTACGATTTAAAGTGCCCTAGCTCCTCAAACATTTACTGAATGACTTCTGAATTATGATGGCCCGAACGGTGTTATGATAATTTTTATATCAAAACCGACATCGATGTAAAATCTTACATATTCAATCAAACTAAGACTTGACATATATTACCCCAGGTTGCCCGTGACGAAGCCGTTACTTTCATTCCATATACCTTTGCTATCAATTTCCCTATAACCGTTCAGGTGAAGTTCATAACCTCGCCTTTACTTATTTACATGTTTTATAAACCCGCGAGGGGGATACATGCTTGTTACAAACTCTTTTACATACTCGTTTATCTTATAACAATGTGATTACTTTTCAAAGACTTAGTGAGTTCATAGCCTCGCATTTCAATCTTTTGAATGTTTTATAAACCCGCGAGGGGGATACATGCTTATTTACAAACTCTTTTACATACTCGTTTATCTTATAACAATGTGATTACTTTTCAAAGACTTAATGAATTCATAACCCCACATTTCAATCTTTTGAATACTTTATAAACCTGTGATACCTGCTATAAACCATGAATACAAGTGTTTTCTAAATGTATGCTATCCAGATATGTATGCTATCCAGATATATTATTGCCTAAGTAGCTTCCAGTGCCATTATTTCCATATCATGAACCATTAATTACTTGCATTGCGAGTGAACGCGAATATTGTGAATAGATCTATTGGGGGTGACGGCTCCCGTTTGTATACCCATGCTTGGGGTAGCCAAACGCACTATATTTGTCCTAATAGGTAACCTTGGCAAGTTACCTTTTCCACGGGGACATCTGTCCCTAACTAATATCACTACGGTGATCTTCCTTGTTAACGTATTGGTGTCATAAGCTTAGGTACAATAATAATGTTACCATTTTTTCATGATAATTGTATTCGTTACAATTATTACCAATAACAGGTGTATAACAACGTAGCCCAATCACTATTAAATTTTCATTCAACCTTATAATAATATTCAACTATTTTCCATAATAATAATGTTCTTCATGATAATAAATGTTCTCCATGATAATTATCCCTGCAATACCAATATTTCTATTATAACTTGTATTCAACTACTACATTTCAAACCTATAAATTTCACTCAACCTTTGTGTTGACCCTTTTTATGCATGTTTATCCTAGGTAAATGAGCAACTTATGACATGGAGTGGCATGGACTTGAAGATGGAAAAAAACCTGTTATCATTCACATTTTATGTTTCTAGATTTTGGGACCTTCCTTTGTAAAACTCTGATTTTAAATGAATGATAACGTATCTTTTAAAAACGTCTCTTTTGAGTCGTTTTCTATGATTGTGTCTATGATTCATAAAGTAACACCCCATATTAGTTTTCGCTGCTATATTACCAAAATGGGGGTGTTACAAAGTGGTATCAGTGCTCATGGTTATAGAGAACAAGGTCAAAACCTTAACTATAACCACATTTCTTTTTTCTAGCCATCAAAGTCCTCCGTGCCACTACATTCCCTGAATTATGAAGATGCCACTACTTTTTCTGAATAGTATGTAAAACTACATAACTACTATACCATTATATAAATAACTTATGTTATTTATACTGAGTTGTTATACATAATTATGTCTACTCCCGAATATATCTATCTTATTATTATCCTATCTGATTCTGATGTTGAGGATACTTTTTCCTCTACACATTCTCCTGACTATATCCCGGCTTTATCAGACTATTCTCTGGCTTCACCAGGAAACACCTCTCCTAACTTTTTAGATGATTTAACTAAAGATCTTCTATCCTCACTATCTATCTCACCTTTTCAAGATGATCTCTGTATTCTAAAATTTTTCGTTATATCCTGCAACGTAATAACAATGAACCACACAAGAATCTATACAATGTCAAATGATTTCAATACCACTAGGTATGAAAGTTTTGACAAAGACTTGTGATAGCATTTTTATTCGATGTTGACTTTTAAAGGTTAATGGATAACGATTCTTTACGATCAGAGTGGTACAGCAGAAGCGTGGTAGGCCCATAACCCACAGGTTCCATAAAACAAAGTATTCCATCCACCCAGGTTCTGACAAGATATATCAAGATTTGGAGAAATTCTATTGGTTGTCATTAAGAGGTGTGGTCTTGAAAATAAGTAGACGTGTGAAAGGAGGCAATTATAATTATGGTGCGCAACATAATTATAAATGCATCACACACGTAGACTTGTGAGCTTGATTAACCTAACATAAAGATCAAATTCATGCCCAGTACCTACATCTATTCCTAAACAATACCACTACAACTATCAACTAAATCTCGAGGCGAGATTTCTTCAAGGGATGGAGACTATAACAACCCACAATTTTTATCAATGTAAATATCTATCTATTAAGATGCAATGTACTATCTATCTATTATATACGAACCATCTTCTTTAGGTAAATGTTTTGCTTTTTTACATTACTTGCATTACCAATATCTCAATATGAAATGTAACTTGCATATCTAAAGTTAACGAGCTCACGCAACCTACCTATGGCAATCTTATCTTCATATATGTTAAGCAAACATCATAACATATCAAGTCAATATCTTAATATCATTATTACAAAGTACATTACTCATATAATGTACCATTCACAACGTTATATCAAAACGGGCTTTAAACCGTTATCGTATACCTCTAAACCTTAATTCCTTGAAGAGTTAACATCTAAAATAAATGTACAAGCTACCAAAGCATATGTAAAAGTAACATAACATCTCATTTGAAATATAAACTTCCTCCAAGTCAAAGTATAAGTCCTTAAAAGCTCAATGTACAAGTCATTAAGCATGACATCTAAAATAGCCGTTTTACCTCTGTTTTCCTAAGGAATTCCGTACAATCTATTAAGTACAAGTTAAAAGCAAGTAAGAAACTTCATTTACATTCCATATTCATTCTCATTTCATAAGATTCCATGAAATCAAAACAAGAAACCCTAAACCGAGCTAGTCATGATCACGTCATTTTCTACACATTACCATTTTGATAGCATAATTTATCTAGGCAAGAACTATTTACGGATGATCATTTTTATTGAAAGACATAGGACGCTGTCTTTGTAAGTGATAAATTATAAACAAGTAGGCTTAAGTATATAAAATACGTACAAACAAATTTCTTTCAATCCGTTTGTACAAATAATTCCTTAAACATTATCATTATTACCTTCATCATCTGTTCATTTTCTCTCTTACCATCCAATTTTCTTACAACCTTTGTACCTAGAAACACTAAGCCTCCTATTGGATCACTCATTTCATTATTTCCGTGTCTATCTCTCGAAGTCTTAAAATTCTAAAATTTTCTATTATATCCTACAAATAACAAGGAAACACACAAGAATCTATACAATGTCAAATGATTTCAATACCACTAGGTATGAAAATTTTAACAAAGACTTGTGATAGCATTCTTATTCGATATTGACTTTTAAAGGTCAATGGATAACGATTCTTTACGATCAGAGTGGCGCAGCAGAAGTGTGGTGGGCCCATAACCCACATGTCCTATAAATCGAAGTATTCCATCCACCCAGGTTCTAACAAGATATATCAGGATCTGGAGAAATTCTATTGACTATCATCAAGATGTGTGGTCTTGGAAATAAGTAGACATGTGAAAGGAGGCAATTATAATTATGGTGTGCAACATAATTATAAGTGCATCACACACGTGGACTTGTGACCTTGATTAGCCTAACATAAAAATCAAATTCCTGCCAGTACCTACATCTATTCCCAAACAATACCACTATAACTTTCAATTAAATCTCGGGACGAGATTTCTGTAAGGGGTGGAGACTATAACAACCCAAGAATTTTCATCAAATGCAAAACCTATTTTACTATGATCACAAATATACGGGGAAATTTTTCGCTTTATTACATTACTTGCATTGCCAATATCTTAATATGCAAGGTAACTTGCATAACTAAAGTTAACAGGCTCACGCAACCTACCTATGGCAATCCTGTCTTCATATATGTCAAGCAAACATCATAACATGTCAAGTAAATATCATTATCTCCTTTTTACAAAGTACATTATTCCTATAATGTACCATTCGCAACGTTATATCAAAACGGGCTTTAAACCATTATCATACGCATCTAAACCCTAATTTCATGAAAGGTTAATATCTAAAGCGAATGTACAAGCTACTAAAGCATATATACAAGTAATATAACATCTCATTTGAAATATAAACTCACTCCAAGTCAAATACAAGATTTCAAAGCTCAATATACAAGTCATTAAGCATGATCTCCAAAATAGCCTTTTTACTCTATTTTGATTCTGAGTATTCATCACCACCACTTTTGTATATGCAACTACACACAATAAACAATGTGTAAACCCTAATTATTCTATTCATAAGCTTTCATACACATTTTTACACTCAAAACCCTAATTCAAAATCCTAAACCCTAAAACCGAGCTAGTTTCTAAACCATGACTCGTTCCTTGATTTTTATCCGTTGTAAACCCAAATCATTACTCAAATAAGTTGTAGAAACATAAACTACAACATTATAATTCACATTTCATCATCATTTCATCATTTCAGCAACAATGTACAAGAAATAGATAATGAAAACCCTAGCAAACCCGATACCACTTTAAACTCGTTTATAATTTATAGGTTTCAAGAATATGACCCGTGATAAAACTAAAACCTGGGCAAAATAATTAGCTTTAGTATTCAGCAAAAATAATATGTTGTAGCCCCTATGTCTTGTGATCATTGTTTCCGTGGAATCACCCCGATACGATGTCGGATGATTAGTTTATAGCCGAAATGGCAAAGTGCGCAGATTCGCACACCTAGTAGTAAACGTTTTGATTATAATCCTTAATATAAGTCTTAGGATTAGTAACCTATCATTATTAATCAAATGTACATGAATTACAAGCTAGAAAACCCTAATTGAACCCTAAAGTACCTGAAACCCAAAACCTTTGCAATTTGACCCATTTTGAAAGTTATTCTTGCAACCAAGAACCTCAATGACCATGCTACTTCTCTTCTAAGCAGCTTACAATCATCTCACACAAATATCTACTCCATTCTTGGTCTTAAAATGAGCCACATCACCCCTTTTTCTTCTTTCTTAGCCACGACATCACATGGGCAAACCAACACACCATAGCTACTTTCTAGCTTATACAACTCATTCTCTAGCCCCTCCTCATCACCCTCTAGACCTCCTACATGTCCTAACCAGATTACATAGCATTCCTTGGCCACCAAGATCATTTCAACTATAAATAGAAAGCATAAACACTTCATTTCAAACCACCCCCTACTTCCTCCTCTATAACCCTTACATAGCAGCAATCCTTTGCTCTAAGAGATCCTAAGAGGTCTTAAGAAGGCTCAAGTTCAGAAAGGAAGCAAAAGAAAGGAAGCCCCTGAGTCGTTATTCTAGGCGTACGAAGCTAAAAGTCCCGATTTTGACCCGTTTCTAAGCTATAAGCTCAAACCATGTTCTCTAAGCTTATATTATGTATTCTTGCCGTCATAATGTTCATATGATCATGCTAAAATTATAATATAAAGCTTTGAACTCAAAAACCTATGTGTTTTACCTTTTTGATCCAAAACCGTACACCCGAAACCCTAATTTTACGTTTTTACTTAATCTATAAGCTAAACTTGTAAACTATTGTTATAATATATCCCAATAAGCTTAACTAACATTAAAATAAGTTCTTTGATAATCCATAAACAATTGAACTTAATACCCGCGCATTTTCATGTAAAACCTAATAATGCCCGTTTTGCTTCCTAGCTTAACGAATCGTTAATTTAAACTTGCGTTGTGTTAAATCTTCATATTTTAGTTTATTATAATAAATGTCTATTGAAATGTTAAAATAACTTGCATGGCAATTTGTACTTGTTTTGTAAATATTATCATGCAAGGGTTATATATCGTAACTTTCAGAAACATATAACTGAAAAAAAAAAAAAAAAAAGGACTAAAAAGTGTCATTTTATCAAGTTATAACTACAGGGTTATAAGTCAGTTCTCAAATGCAAGGTTTACTTTTGTATATCTTTTAAACTTGAAATGGACCAAACTCGTAAAGTGCAAACTCCAGGGTATATATTTTTGTTGCCATTTTTCAAACTCATAGGCTAAAATTTAACATTATTGAAAAAGATAGAACATGTTCAAAACATTAAAGAGACATAACTTTAACTAATTGCTTGCCGTGCATATCATTTCCAGATATTGACGAAACACTTAAAACCGATATATCATATCACAATATAGGGAGCTTCATATTAAGAATTTTCATCTTGGATTACGTTCTACTTAGTTGTTTTGGTTTTACGATTTAAATGCCTTAGCTTCCTAAAACGTTTATTGAATGACTTATGTATTATGATGCCCGAACGTGATACAATAATTCCCAAACTCTCATAATAGTGAGATTCATAGCCTCGCTTTTACTTATTTACATGCTTTATAAACCCGCGAGGGGGATAATTGTTTTTAATATACACAAGTACTTAAAACCGATATTGTGAGTTCATAGCCTCGCATTTCAATCTTTTTAATGTTTTATAAACCCGCGAGGGGGATACATGCTTAATTGTTTTTAATATACACAAGTACTTAAAACCGATATTGTGAGTTCATAACCTCACATTTACTTATTTACATATTTTATAAACCCGCGAGGGGGATACATGCTTGTTACAAACTCTTTTACAGATTCGTTTATCTTATAACAATATGATTACTTTTCAAAGACTTAATGAGTTCATAACCTCATATTTAAATCTTTTGAATACTTTATAAATCTGTGATACTTGAAATAAACCATGAATGCAAGTGTTTTCTAAATGTATGCTATCCAGATATGTATGCTATCCAAATATATTATTGCCTAAGTAGCTTCCAGTGCCATTATTTCCATATTATGAATCATTAATTACTTGCATTGCGAGTGTACGCGAATATTGTGAATAGATCTATTGGGGGTGACGACTCCCGTTTGTATACCTCGGGGTAGCCAAACGCACTATATTTGTCCTAATAGGTAACCTTGGCAAGTTATCTTTTCCACGGGGACATCTGTCCCTAACCAATATCACTACGGTGATCTTCCCTGTTAACGTATTGGTGTCATGAGCTTAGATGCAATAATAATGTTACCCTATTTTTCCATAATAATTGTATTTGTTGCAATTATAACCATTATGATAACTTGCATTTAACTATTTTCCATGATAATACTGTTCTCCATAATAATACTGTTTTCCATGATAATACAGTTCTCCATAATAATACTGATCTCCATGATAATATTGTTTTTTTCCTACTATTTTCTCTGATAAATTCGTGATCATGCAAATATTACACTATAACTGGTATTAACTATTAACTTTTAACTATGAATTTCACTCAACATTTGTAGTTAAACCTTTTTATGCATGGTTATCTAAGGCTAGATTGACATACTTATGGCATGGAGTCGGAATGGAATTGAGAATGGCTAAAAAACTGTTATTTCATTCACATTTTAGTTTATAGATTTTGGGACTTGCTTTGTACATAAAAAACTTGTTGATTTTAAATGAATGATAACGTATCTTTTAAAAACGTCTCTTTTGAGTCGTTTTCTATGATTGTGTCTGTGATTCTTGAAGTAATACCCCAGATTAACTTCCGCTGCTATATTACCAAAATGGGGGTGTTACATTCATCATCCCTCTTTTCAGCATCACTAGAAGCTTCTGGTTCATCATGACTAACATTCATGGAAGGACAATCAAATAATGAAGAATCTTTCCACAGAGGCATCATAATGTATTCTTGGATAGTGTCAGCTTCCTTACTAGTAGAACCTTCACTAATACTGACTTCTGAAGGTGCAAAATCATTAGAGTTTGTACCTGCAATAACTGGCACATAATTCATTAATTTTGTTAGAATATCAAGATCAAACAGCCATTTTGGACCATCTCCTGAAACAATAGGTTTATCCTCCTAGAACCTAATGTGCAAGTTTTCTTCTACTCTCCTGGTTCTAATATTGTCTAATCTAAAAGCCTTACTAGTCAGTGAGTAGCTAACAAAGAATCCATCATTAGATTTCCCATTAAACTTGCCAAGATGATCTAAGGTATTAGAAATAGAAACATGACACCCAAATGGTCTCATGAAGCTTAGAGAATGAGTTCTACCTCTAAATAGTTCATAAGGTGTCTTGTTATGAGGCTTAACAATTATTACCCTATTCTGTACATAGCAAGTAGTATTAACTGCTTCAGCCTAAAATGTAGTGGGTAACTTAGAGTCTGCTAACATTGTTCGAGCTGCCTCAATCAATGTTCTATTTATCCTTTTAGCAACACCATTTTGTTGAGGAGTTCTAGCTACACTATATTCTCTCTTAATGCCTTTTTGTTCACAAAACTCATTCATAACTCTATTCTTAAACTCTGTCCCATTGTCACATCTAATTATTTTTACTTTCTTATCAACTAGGTTTTCTATCTCAGTTATAAAGTTCTTAAGGATGCCACTAGTCTCATCCTTAGAGGCTAAAAAGAAAACCCAAGTGAATCTGTTATAATCATCAGTAACCATAAGACAATATTTCTTATTCATGAGGTTGCTAACAAAAGTTGGACCAAACAAGTCTATATGCAACATGAATAATGGCTGAGTAATAGACTTCTGAACTTTGGACTTACATAAGGCTTTGTGTTGCTTTCCTTTAAGGCAAACAACACAAGTTTGGTCATTTTCAAAACGTTTTGAGGGCAAACCTCTCACAAGATTATCCTTTACAAGTTTATTTATAGTTTTAAAATTGATATGACCAAGCCTCCTATGCCATAGCATTGATTCATCAAGAGTGGCCTTTGCAACCAGACAAGTTAAATTCTCTTTAGGAACAATGTTTTTCATATCAACACTGTACATGTTGTTCTTTCTAGGAATTTTAAGTAAAATCTAACTTTCATCAGGTAACTTAAAATCAGGAGATAGAACAAAGCATGCAGTGTCAGTAAAAAGAACACAGTTCTTTTTGTCACGCATCTGTGAGACACTAAAAAGGTTAAATTGTAACTCCTTGACAAAGAACACATCCTGAAAATCAAGCTTACCTGTTTTGAGAGTACCTTTACCAGTGATCTTTCCTCATCTGACTCCTCCACCAAAGGTAATATATCCTCCATCAAACTCCTAGAAATCTAAGAAATAGGAAATGTTGCCTGTCATGTGCCTAGAGCATTCACTGTCCACATAGCCTTAATCATCAGTTGGTGGATTGCCCTGCACATAAAAATAAGGAATTTAGTTTCCTTTAGGGACCCATGCCATTACTGACTTGGATCTGCCTCGTGCATCAATATAGTTATATTTCTTTAAAGTGATTGATACACTATCAGGTTTGGTAGGTCTCCAAACCCAACATGCTGAGGCCTTAATAGCATTTGCCTGATTAGCCCTAACAGCATTAACAACTGTAGAATTTTGCCTAGCAGTATTAACTGCTTTTGGCTTAGTAGTATTAACTGCTTGTGCCTTGGCAATATTAACTTTTCGATTAAACTTTTTGTTAGTTAATACTGTTTTTGATTTATAGGGCCTTTTTACAGTTGATTGTGCTAATTTTGAAAAATGTGACATTGGTTTAACACTAAAACTGTAGATTTAGGATGAGCAGTATCAACTATCCTGGCATTTTTAAATGGTTTTAGGCCAGTTTTCATTAAAACTGCTCTTGGAACCATGTTTCTTTGAGCATTAAGGTGAGTCCTGTTGGTAGTATAGTTGTAGTTCACCTTGTTATAATAATTTCCATATACCATCATTTTCCTTTGATGGTATTTACAATTAGCCTGTACATGATCAAAACTCCCACAAACCAAAATATGCTTTATTATACATCACAAAATCACTACCTAGCTGTTGGAATTTAAGATTATTCTAGTTTCTTTGATTTCCCCTAGGTTTTTGTGATTTGTACGTCTCTGCATACTTAACTGGTTTCCTAGCTATTTTGTCTTGTTGTTTAACAAATTCTATTTTAGTAGAAAAAATAGTTTGCTTTTCTTTCTCAGACACCAACTCCTTAACCAATGGGGGTAGGAGGAGTTGTCTTAACCTTAGTTGAGGTATTTACATAGACACTCTTAGTGGCCTTAGGTCCATAGCCTTGAAACTCAGGCTGTTGGAACTCCTCAAGACCAGAGTTGGAAAAATCAATAGTTGGGGGTGCAAATAAACCTGTAGGTAGAGGTGAAACAACATTATACCCCACACCTTTTCTACTATTATCAGATATTTAGCTCCCTATTAATTTGTCTAAGCATTTAGAAGCATTTTCAAGCTTGTCAATTTTAATCTGATTGCTCTCCTTTTCTTTCTTTACCTTCTCTATCTCATATTTAAGAGCAATGATTTCTGAGTCTTTAAATGAGGTATTCTTTTTAAAACAACAATTTGATCACTAAACATAACCTCATTTTTCTTGTAAAAGACAAGTTGTTCTTCTATAGATGCTAACCCTCTGTTGTAAGTAGCTAGATTAAACTCGGATTTATTAAATTCTACTCTTAAATTATCTAGTTGAGTTTTGAGGGTTTCAAAGCTTTTAAGACACGTGTTAGAGCAAGTTTTGCCATTGTATACCTCAGAGTCTGAGAAAGCCATAAGTGCCATGTTTGTAGTGACTTCCTTTTCTGCCATAAAGCTCCAGTCAAAACCAGCTCCATCAATAGCCACCATTGTTTTGGAAGAAGTTTCTTCCACATTCACAGTCCTTCTTGAGCTATCTTGATTCCTGTTCCCATTATCATAATTCCTATGCCTGCTTTCTTGATTCCTAGGACTTCTGCATTCCCTTGCAAAATGTCCCATCTTATAACAGTTGAAACATTCTACCTTGGACTTGTCATATCCTGCAGTATCACTACCATTGATAGTGATCTTCTTCTTAGTTCTTTGGTAATACCTCCTTGCTCTCATACTCAGTAATGCCAATTCCTACTTCAAATCCATTTCTTCAAGATCATCTTCATGGATTTGTTCTAGGTCTTCATGAACAAGTTGAGACCCATTTGGTTGATTGGCCAGGAAAGCATAGACAGTGGCATCACTCAAGTTAGCAGTACTAACTTGAACATTAACAATATTAACTTCATTGGTACTGCTAGGAGTTGAAACAAAGGCCATATTCTAAGAGCCTGAATTTGAGATTGATGTAACAGTTCTTTTGACTTCTTGTTCAACAATCTTAAAATTGTTGTAGAGATCATCAAAGCTCATTGAGTCAAGATCTGGTTTGTTCCTCCAGACCACAACATGAGTGTTCCATTCAAAAGGCAGAATTCTCAAGAACTTTAAATTAAGATCTTCTTGAGAGATGTTTTCACCCAAGATGGCCAGCTGGCTAACAATTTTTTGAAGCCTGTTAAAGATAGAGTCTAGTGACTTTATGCTTGGAGCGTTAAAGTTTTCATACATCTGCTTCAGAAGTGTCTTTTGAGTCTTCTTTGTGGCATCATTGCCACCAAATCTTGTTTGTATGGCATCAAACAAAGTCTTGGTATCCTTGTATTGATTAAATATCAGTTGATGTTCATTGGGAAGTGTCATCAGCAACATACTTCTTGTTTTTATATCATTATTCTTTTGGGCCTTCTCTTTAGTAGTAACAGGACTTGGTATCATTGAAGTAGAAGTACCATCAGCATTTGTTGTTGTTCATGTTGTTGGTTTAAAAGAGTTTTCATTCTCTATGACATCCCATAGAGCATAGTCTTGAACTTAAAAA
>BQNB010073646.1:0-32046 GCA_026074375.1 Tanacetum coccineum
CCTTGTTTGTTAACATTGATGTTCTTATTCCGCTTTGTTTTTATAACTTATGAACATTGATATTATCCTAGATAAAGGTCTAAAAAACCTGAGCTTAAACGATATAACGATTCTATATGTTTCCACATCAATGTCGAGTGAGTCACCTTTGATCATTGAATTAGATAAAATAAAAAATTATTTTCAAAGGTTGTCTGAATTAATTCAAAAGAACTGTAAACGAGCAAGCATTTTTTATACATCACCTGAAGAAATACAACTCAATGATTTTTGTCAAGATCAACTCAAACCAATTGTCAACGAGTTGCAGTTCTATTTTGAATTCTTTAAGACACTATTTCAGAGGGATATAAAAGAGATGAAAGATGTTTTTGAGTCTACAGAAAGTGAACTTTGTGAACTAGAGAAGCAAAATGATTTTTTGAAAGATCAACTTTTGGAAGTATCTCTCAAGCATGAAGTTGAATTAAGTGTGTTGTTAAATCATGAATGTGTAGACAATTCACTCCATGCTGAAATTGAACAACTTAAAAAGAAATCCATCGAGATTCAAGAGGGTTTGCAAGCAAGAATAAAAATTCTTGAAAAAGATGTTCAAAGGTGTGAAAAGCAAAGTGTTGATTTTGAATTAAAGTTACAACATGAAAAAGAAAAACATAAATGGGATTCAAGTTTTCAGAATAAAAACACAAATCCTCTTGATTATTCTTGGATTTCAAAAATGGAGAAACTTGAAGATGAGAACGTGTCTTTGGATTTTACGGTGCAATCTTTGATAAAAGAACGTGACAATGTCAAATTAGAATATCAAAAGCTTTTTAATTCAATCAAAAAGACACGGTCTCAAACTCAAACGGAAATGGACGAATTAATTGCTCATGTCTCTGAGAAAACATATGCATATGGTGCTATTCGTGCTGAGAATCAGAATCTTTTGATTACCATATCTGAGTTAAAAACTAGACTGGCAAATGTTGAAAAAGGTAAGTCTGTAAATACTAAGTTTGACAAGACAAATGGTTCTCAACCTCTTCTTTGTGTCACACCATTACACAAACATGTTATTCAAAAGAAAACGGATGTTCAAAAATCAAAAGAAAACCATGTCATGTCAAAACCAGTCACTTTACAGACTTCACCTACCAAACAAAGAGGGGTAAATTCAAACAAGAATGTCATAGCACCTGGAATGTACAAAGTTGTCACAACACATGAATCACAAACAAACGAGGCTAAGCATGATTTATCTTCTACAGGAATGAATGCGGCATCTAGTGTTAGAAGATCAATGAATAGAGATTCACATGTCAAGGATAGTGTCTTAACTAACTCTAAGAAGCCAGCAAAGAAAGTAGCAGTTTATGTTAGGAAAAATAAGCAAACATATATCACATCTGAAACTGTTATCTCAAACAAAGAGAATGTAATTGATATTGATGTTGCAAACGCTCCTAAAGCGAAAACTTTGTTATGTGTTTCTTGTATGCAAAATGTGCTTATTCCATGTCATGATAATTGTTTTGCAAATTATAAATTGAATGTGCGTTCGAATGTTCGTAGACCCTTATCCACTAAATCTAGAACACCAAAATCTTATGATACTACTTATGTAGTTCGCAAGACTAGGTTTTCTAAGGAGTCGACACTATCTAAGTCTTTAGATACTACTTATGTAGTCTCCAAACCTAAGATTGATGTCGGAAGCACCTTAAAAGCTAACGATAAGGTTTCTAGTACAAAGAGAAGAAATGTACAGTCTTTTAGCACATACATACAGAACAAGATTCGAACTAGTCGAATCTGGCAAAAATGGTTTGAATCAAAACCAAATGTTGTTTGGTCTCCTGTTAACACAAACCCAAATGGTCAGAATAGTCGTTCATCTGAAAAACAATCGGTCTCTGTTAAGAAATGGGTAGTCAAATTGCCCACTTGTCCATGTGTTGTTTCTTCTTGTGTTGCAGGTAGTTCAGATTGTTCTGTGGATTGTTGATAGTGGTTGTTCAAAGTGTATGATGGGTGATCGATCACTTCTGAAAAATTTCATTGAGAAATTCATGGGCACCGTTCGCTTTAGAAATGATAATTTTGCAGCAATCACAGGCTATGGTGATTATATACAGGGCAATATCACTATTTGTCATGTATATTATGTTGAAGGCCTTGGACATAATCTCTTTAGCGTTGGACAATTTTATGATGGCGATTTAGAAATGGCTTTTCGTTCTAAGATATGTTACGCGCTTAATCTGGAAGGAGATGATTTGCTTACAGGCGATCGTGAATCAAATTTATATACTATCTCCATTTCTGACATGGCTGCTTCTTTACCCGTTTGTCTAATGTCTAAGGCAACTTCGACAAAGTCATGGTTATGGCACCGCAGACTTTCACATCTTAATTTTGGCACCATAAATGATCTTACTAGACTTGACTTGGTTGATGATCTTCCAAAGTTTAAATATGGAAAAGATCACCTTTGTTCTGCTTGTGAAAGAGGAAAAAGCAAAAAAGCTTTCTCATCCACTCAAATTAGTTCCAAGTGATCACTCCAAATTGGAATTACTTCATATGGATTTATGCGGTCCAATACGGGTAGCTTCAATCAATGGAAAGAAGTATATTCTTGGATAGTAGAGTGATTATTCTCGATATAACATAGATTTACTTTCTTTGTTCGGTAAAGATGAAACTCTTAGAGAATTATAAAGAAGTTCATTGCTCAAGCTCAACTAAATTATAAAGCCAAAGTTTGCAAGATTTATACAGACAATGGTACCGAATTCAAAAATACAAATCTTAAAGCTTATTATGAAAAGTTAGGAATCATGCAACAATTTTTAACTGCTCGAACACCTCAACAAAATGGAGTAGTTGAAAGACGTAATAGAACTCTTGTTGAAGCTGCTCGAACGATGCTTATCTTTTCTCGCTTACCTGAATTTCTTTGGGCTGAAGCAGTGGCTACCACTTGTTTTACTCAAAATCGGTCAATCATTCATACACGACATAACAAAACACCTTATGAGTTATTACGAGGCAGAAAGCCGAATGTTGAATATTTTCATGTGTTTGGTTCATTGTGTTATCCAACAAATGACCGAGACAATCTTGGAAAAATGAAATCAAAAGCATACATTGGGGTCTTTATTGGTTATTCGAAAACATCAAGAGGGTTTCGAATCTATAATAGACGCACTAAAAAGATTATGGAAACCATAAATGTCAAGTTTGATGAGCTCACAGCTATGGCTTCTGAACACGATTATTTAGAACCCGAGCTTCAACGATTCACAAATCATAATTCATCAGCAGAAGAAATGAATACTCCATCAAAAGAAGATTTAGATAATTTGATTGGTCTAATGTTTGAAGAATATTTTGAGAAGACATTTTTTGATACACCCATCAATTCCTTTGCGCAACCGAATCAAATTCATGAAGACTCACCTTCTACATCTTATTTATTTTTGACACGAACATGAGCTCTCCCATTGCAAACTACATCGATGAACTAACCTCTCTAATCTCTAACATAGCTGATAGAAATTCAATCAAGAAGATTCTGCTCATTTTGATGGCAATTCACAATTTGTTTCATATAATCCTCCAAGTCGTGAGGAAATTGAGTCATCTACAACGCTGTAGAACGCATCATCAAATGTGCATAATTTTCCACCAAGTACACCCTCAAGCACACATTTGGACAAAAGATCCTCCCAAGATTGAAGATATTGGTAACCCATCCAAACCTGTCATGACTCGCCAACGGCTACACACAGATTCTGAGGTATGCATGTATGCATTAACTATCAGCACTATTAAACCAAAGAATATCAAAGAAGCTATGGCAGACCACAGTTGGATTGAGTCCATGCAAGATGAGTTGAATCAATTTGAGAGACTTTAAGTTTGGGAACTTGTTCCACGACCAGAAGGAAAGAATGTTATTGCACTCAAATGGCTCTGGAAGAACAAGTGTGATGTTGAGAATAATGTAGTTTAGAACAAAACTCGTCTTGTAGCTAAAGGATACAAGCAGGAAGAAGGCATTGATTTTGAAGAGTCATTTGCTCCTGTTGCTCGACTTGAGGCTGTTCGGATGTTTATTGCTTATGCTGCTCACAAGAATATCACAATCTTTCAAATGGATGTCAAAACAACTTTTCTCAATGGTCCTTTGAAAGAAGAAGTCTATGTCAGCCAACCAAAGTTTCATTGATCTAAATCTCCAGATCACGTCTACAGGTTACAAAAAACAAGCTCTATAAATACGTTCTTAAGCACGCCACCTCGAGCATGAAAAGACAATAATCTCTTTTTTCTAATTGAACATGGGTTCACTAAAGGTATTATTGACCCAACTTTGTTCACACGACGTCACGAGGAAGACATATTACTTGTTCAAGTATATGTTGACGACATTATTTTTGGTTCAACAAATCCAGATTTTTCAAAACATTTTGCAAACCTAATGAAAAATAATTTTGAAATGTCGATGATGGGTGAACTAAAGTTCTTTCTTGGACTTCAAGTTCATCAATCTCCCCGTGGCATATTCATAAGTCAGTCACAATATGCAATAAAGTTGTTAAAGAAACATGGTCTAGATGAATGTGTCTCAATGAGTACACCTATGGCAACTGAGAGGCTGGATGCTGATTTACAAGGCACTCCTACTGATCAAACGACTTATTGTCGTATAATAGGAGGGCTTATGTACCTAACATCCAGTCGTCTAGATATTGCTTTTGCTACTTTTGTATGTGCTCGTTATCAAGTACATCTTATGGTCAAACACCTCAAAGAGGTTAAATGGATCTTTCGGTACTTGAGACAGTCCTATAACATGGGCTTATGGTATCCGAAGGATTCCAGATTTGAACTAATTGCATATTCAGATGCAGACCATGCAGGATGTAAAGATGATTGTAAAAGCACATCATGAGGATTGTAATTTCTAGGTGGGAAACTTGTGAGTTAGAGTTCAAAGAAACAAGATTGTACTGTGATGTCTACTGCTAAGGCTGAATATGTTTCCTTGTCTGCATGATGTGCACAAGTTATTTAGATGCGCACTCAACTGCTTGACTATGGATACAAGTACAATCGGATTCCGATGTACTGTGATTCCAAGAGTGTCATTGCTATATCATGCAACCCAGTCCAACATTCTAAGAAAAAACACATAGACATCCGGTATCATTTTATTAAGGAACATGTTGAGAAAGGTACTGTGGAAATTTACTTTGTCAGGACAGAATACCAACTTGCGGATCTATTTACTAAAGCTCTTCCGAAAGAACGCTTTGAGTATCTAGTTCATCGCATTGGTATGAGATGTATGACTCCAACACAGTTGGAAAGCCTGACAAAGTTATCTTTTTGAAAAGATCATACATAAAAAACATGTAAATATATTTTCAAAAACAAAAGAAAAAATTGAAAAATACAAAAATACAAAAAGATTTGTCACACTTTTCATATTAAAAACTTAACTTAAATTATTATTTTTCAATCATATACATCATTTCAAAAATAAAATTAAAACAATGATCTCTCAAATAAACCAAAATTGAAAAATGCTATATTTTCAAGGGGGAGTTTTTATCTTAAAACTCAAACATCTTCATTTTTGGACTACGAGCTTAGTATGATTTCATTCCAAGGGGGAGTTTTTGATAATGGTGAACAAATTTTGAAATAACTTCATTACTCGAGGGGGAGTTTTTGAAAAATCAAAATCAAAATTCGGAATATTAAACTAGAGGGATTTCTGAATCTTTTTCGGTGGCTATAAAAGGAAGAAAGATTTTTTATTTTCACTTTTCTTTTACCGAGCCATATTATCGAGTTTGAGTAGAAAATCAACGACAGTCTTTTGAGTTCATTACAACGATTACCAATACCTTTCTTACTCAAACGTAAGTGGTTATGCTTTGTGGTTCGAATAAAACTTGAGTTTGCATTATCGAGTTTCAACTCGGTAATATTTAGGATTATCGAGTTTGAGTTTTATAGAGTTTATGCTACCGAATTTGTGTTTTATTGAGTTTGTACAATAAAAGTGAAATCAAGGTCGATAATAAACAATGTTTATAAAGAATTAAGTGATTAATGGCTTAGGAATGGCTAACAAATCACTTAAAATGAAATTCGGAAGTATATGGTGTTCATCGAGTTTGTGTTTTATCGAGTTTGATTGTATGTCTAACTGTTTGGAGTCTGAAGTTGATAATAGAACATAAAATGAATCGAGTTTAGTTTATACATAAGTTAAAAAGAATCATGGTTTATCTATTCAAAGGTGTGAAAATCAAAGTGTTGATTTTGAATTAACGTTACAACACAAAAAAGAAAAACATAAATGGGATTCAAGTTTTCAGAATAAAAACACAAATCCTCTTGATTATTCTTAGATTTCAAAAATGGAGAAACTTGAAGATGAGAATGTGTCTTTGGAATTTACGGTGCAATCTTTGATAAAAGAACATGACAATGTCAAATTAGAATATCAAAAGCTTTTTAATTCAATAAAAAAGACACGGTCTCAAACTCAAACAAAAATGGACGAATTGATTGCTCATGTCTCTGAGAATACATATGCATATGGTATTATTTATGCTGAAAATCAGAATCTTTTGTTTACCATATCTGAGTTAAAAACTAGACTGGCAAATGGGTAAGTCTGTAAATACTAAGTTTGACAAGACAAATGGTTCTCAACATCTTCTTTGTGTCACACCATTAAACAAACACGTTATTCAAAAGAAAACGGATGTTCAAAAATCAAAAGAAAACCATGTCGTGTCAAAACCAGTCACTTTACAGACTTCACATGCCAAACAAAGCGGGGTGAATTCAAACAAAAATGTCATAGCACCTGGAATGTACAAAGTTGTTACAACTCATGAATCACAAACAAACGAGGCTAAACATGAATTATTTTCTACAGGAATGAATGGTGCATCTAGTGTTAGAAGACCAATGAATAGATATTCACATGTCAAGAATAGTGTCTTAGCTAACTCTAAGAAGCCAGCAAAGAAAGTAGCAGTTTACGTTAGGAAAAATAAGCAAACAGATATCACATCTGAAAATGTTATCTCAAACAAAGAGAATGTAATTGATGTTGATGTTGCAAACGCTTCTAAAGCGAAAACTTTGTTATGTGTTTCTTGTATGCAAAATGTACTTATTCCATGCCATGATAACTGTTTGTGAAACTCAGTAATAGTCAAAATTGGAAAGGTCAAAAAGTCAAACTTGGTGGTGTCAAAAAGTCAAAATTCAGTAAAAATGCGTTTGTAGAAACGTGAAGTTGTTTTGAAAAAGAAATAATTTTGATGATTAATGCTTTAATGTCTGTGAAACAAAAAGATCAGTTTCTCATGTGTGGTGAAAACATCAAATAATTTTGAGAAAGAAATCAAGTTTTTATGAATTCTAAGCTATGGGTCATATATATCTATTCATAATTGTTTAAGTGGACTAAGTCATGTCCGGTTTCGGCCGTTTTCTGCAATGAACAGAATGAGGAGTGAGTGACTTAGTGTCCATTCAATTATTGAATTAGATATGTTTGTCTTCATTGTTTAGGAATCATGACAAAAAGTAAAAGTGAAAAGTTTTTTATAACTTGAATCTGAAAATCCAAATCTCAATTGTTTAAGTGGACTAAGTCATGTCCGGTTTCGGCCGTTTTCTGCAATGAACAGAATGAGGAGTGAGTGTCTTAGTGTCCATTCAATTGTGGGTTTGTGATTATATGATTCTATGTTATCATTATAAAGAAAGTTTTTGTCAAAAGATTTCTAGAAAAAGTTCTCAAAATCTGTTATTGTGTCAAAATGATACTCTTTCACAAAACAATTTTAAGAAGTTGAATGATTTCTCTTTAATTTTTTAGTAAAAGAGTCTTGATTAACATCAAAAGAGAAATCTTTATCATTCTTGAAAGAGTATCATGTCACAAAGAATTTCTGGTGAGGATATTCTAAAAACAGAAAGAGAGAGCTAAATCCATACGCGAAAAAGCAAATTAAAAGTGTGTTCGAAAAAGAATTGCCAGAACACACAGAAATGATAAATCAAAAGAATAATTTGAATAAAGCGTATGGCATGTGCTAGAAAAAGCAAGAACGAGCACATGAGAAAGAAACTGATCAAAAATATGTTCAAAAAGAATTGCCAGAACATATAAAACAGACAGAGTGGAAAAAGACAAAAATGTCAAAAGAATTGTTTGTTATCTAACATCTCAATTTTATTCATTCAGTAATCATCATGGCACAACAACAACATGCAGCTGAATGTTATAAACCAATATTAACTGTGACCCTACAAATAAATCATATGACCTTATAGATGCAAACAAGAAGGTTGAGTTGGAACATTGCAATGTCCATTTCAGAGAACAATATTCTTCTTGATGAATATTATAAGACTCATCCGTATAACGATTTCAGCATTGCAGCTTCGGCATCTGTACCTTGGATTTATATGGCACAGTTCTGACATACTTTGAAAGAAGTACGTATCAAAGCATCGACTCAAAGTTCTGGCTCGTGCGCAAGAATAAGGGAGCTTACACTTACTTTGATGACTTCAAATCAATATTTCATCTGCCACAAGCAAATGACAACAATCAGGCTTCGTTGTGCCTACCACCATCATTCACTGTCACATGGTTTCTATTTTACATAACAAGTTTTGGGATTTACAATGGAACTCAAGACTGTAACTGTTTCTAATTAGATGGAAAGATCGCATATGAATATGAAGCTTATGGAGCATTATAAGATGTATGCAGAGGTGTTTGGGCTAGATGTTCCTCTGTCTCAGTCACAGCCGACTGAAGTCTACCCAGGGAACGCATAAGACACCTAGCGCCCCTAGGTTACCTAACCCTGCTACGGAGACAACTGAGTTAAGTGTTCCAAAATGATCAAATGTGAATGTTGATGATAGTTCACCCCTAGCATGATACATATCTATCCCCACTAGGTTTAGAGCCTAGGAGTGATAAGGCAAGTCCAAAAGGTGGAGATTGTTCAGGGAAAAGGAGGAAGAGACTAAACAAAGACACGTAGGTTGAACCAGATAAAGATACTCCCAAATGGTAGACGTACCATATTTTTTTCCACCTAAATGTTGATGTTAAAGAAGATGAAATAACTGATGAAGTGTTAATTAGATAAGGTGAAAGGGAAGAATGTTAATAAGAACTAGGATATCAACAATTCCCTAACAACTAGAACATCCTAGAAAACTCTCTACTTCGAATCTTCGGATACCCGGATAAACTCCAGAATTGACGGTTACTCAACCTACACCATCATCAGTTCATCTGAACCAAAGTTAACAAACTCTTGTAGATTCTTCTGCCGAATCACACAAGAATCAGGAGATCCCATGAATATGCTCACCGCTGAGGGGAGAAATAGTGCAAAAAGCAAAAGAACATCGGATATGAAGCATATGTATCTGGAGAGTCCATCATCTAGACAATTTAAGTAGAGGAAACCCCAGGTCCTTCTATTATCTGGTAATCAAGAACAAGATGATGAATTTTGATTTCTGTACTGATACTTATGCGTCTGATGATGATGAGATTCCATCTAAGCAAGTGACACAAAGACATCATGGAAGAGATATCTTTGACAACTGATGAACCTAAGTTGAAGAAAATGGTGGATGAGATGCTAAGACAAAGATGTACTTCAGGAGATGAACATCATTATCACATTGATCAGAATGAAGATTTTCTGCTAGTGCTATGTTTGGGAAAGCAGAAGGAAATTATTGTCCCTCCCGCATCCACGAAAGATCAACACATTAGTTCAAAGCTTCAATGAGATCTGAAGCTCTAGCACTATCTCTGATCAATCAAGACCTTTTTTGTACTTGAAGAAAGGAAATTTAAGGTCCGAGAAGATCGTTTTGGTCACTTCATAAATTTCCACAATGTCTCATGATGATGATATTGAAGAACGGACTTCCATATGGTTAATAAGAGTATAAAGAAGTTTAAATCCTTATGCTAAGAATGGTCTTTATCATGTTCATTCCAGGATTCAGTGATAAAGGAAAGAGTGCATATTTTCACAACTAGTAAAGAACAGCTATCAACGAAATTAATCTCACTGCACCAACAATACATTCCAGAATTAAAGAAATTGAGGTATTTTCTATTATCCTATGACCCGTACATTGGACTCATTTACACAAATAGCAAGAAAGAGAAAAGGGTGATGAGACATTCAGAGATACATAAGTTTTGTGATGCAACACTGAGAAGAACGCTTAAAGGACTAGATGTAGAGTATGGCTATGTGCAAAAAGAACTCACAAATGATGAAGTTAAGTTTCTTAAGTTGTTTGGAGAAGAGATTGAAGTCAATTGAATAATCGAAATCAAATGAGAAGATAGAGATGCACGTGAATGGAAGACCACTGAGACCAAGAGAGGAACACCCAGAATAAATAATCGACCCTTAGAGGGAGATTGTTAGGTTTTATTGAAAAGTGTCGATATGTGTTTTAATATATTTTGTTATTAGACTTTATTTTTGTTAGTTTTAATATAGTTGTAATAAGGTTTATATAGCTTTAAGTAAGAAATAGCATAATAACCAAAGTCTAGGGACTAGTATTGACAAGTTAAGAAAATAAGGAAGGGAAGTCTCCCTCCCATTTCCTATGAATAGCCCTCTAATATTCATTAGAGGGCGATGCCCTTGTAACTAACTCTCATTTTCCCTCCATAATAAAGATATTGAATTTTCCCTTACTTGCCCTCATTCTCTCTAATCTAACATGTTGATATGATTGATTCAAGATTCATGTGACCTATCAGATCTCACTCTCCCCCCGGGTTAAGAACCCAACACAGTAAACTCGTGCAAAATAAAAAATCAAAAGAATAAGAACACAACATATAATTAGCATTTTTGACTATTATTAAAGCCGCGTTAACAAATTAGATAGGGGTAATGAATACCATGGTCTGTATATAAGCCACAAGAGCTCAAGAGACCAAATAGATAGTGAAACTGCCTACTGAACCATTAATAGAAATAGAATAGTACGCTCAACCTGAAGTAATATGTGACTTTATAAATTAACTCTTCAGACCATGATAATAAACACCAAACCAATAGATGTCCGTGCTCATCTATCATAAAGATCGCGTCTATTAACTATACCAACTTTAACAATCAAATCAAGAGATAACAACTCTGAGGTACATTGCAAATCATCTTCAGAAATTCAGTTGATGTATGTTTGTAGAAGCCATAGAATGATTTTCAAATAAGTCCTATGCTAAACCGTCATTTCCCAAGGCATAAGCACACTACAAACGCTGTCTGATAAAGAAAAATAATGCAACTTAACTGAATGCAAAAAAAACCAAAAAAAAAACATTTTTACTTAGAAGTTTTACAAAACAATCTAAGCTGACAATCTTTAAAATTTATAATAAGATACAGAGAAGTAAACAACTATATATGGGAAATAGAAAAGCTTCTATGGGCTGCAAATTCCTTCCATAGAACAAAACAAAATCCGACTAACAAGGTAAATTTCGCTTGATAATGAAAAACATCAGTATATATTTTTAAATTTCCAATTTTTAGACCACAGATATTTATGTTCCTACCAAATATATAATTTCTTGTTGCTGTCATTTATGTGTTTGAATGAGAAATAAAGTTTAATAGTCATTAAAATAGCATTAAAACCATTGAACAATTATTAAATTATTAAAGAGTGGAAAAGGTCATGTAAAACCTAAAAATCACAACAAGTGTAAAATTCACCAAATACCCCAATGCATAGAAAGTACAATAAAAGATAAATAAAACTCATTTTAAATGTTAGAAATTATAAAAATGCAACATGTGACAATTATGAAATTTATGTAAGATTAAAATACCTTATATTTTGTAAGAAAAATAATTAATATTTATGTATATACATTAATGCCGAATTATGTATATTTAATTGTTTATACCTTACAATTAATATCAAATAAATATGGACTGGTTACAAAAAAAATATTGGCAATTACAAAACTGATTTAATCACTTTAAAAGCCCATAATATTTTGGCCATAATAAACCCATTAATTTCTTTTATGATTTATTTGTTCAAACCTAAAAACAAACATAGACCGAAACCCTAAATCAAAAGAGGCGGACCCAAGAAATTTTCTAAGGCAATGACGAATTTTACAAGGTGTTTGAAGATCAAGTAAGGTGGGAAAAAAAAAAAAATATGGTGGGAAGATTGTAAGTGCTTGTTTCGATCGTGGTAATCGTTTGATTCGAATAAACACAACCGAATTCTATAAATTCATCAGATCATCAAGGATCATCAAGGTATTTTTGTATCTCATTTTTCATCATATTAATTCGTTCTATGCATGAGAAAAATTATCATGCATGTTATTTTGATTTTATAAATAAAACATGTTCGAAACCCAAAATTTTCTAGATAATTATGAAATACGCACAAATAATATTTTGTACAATTGATTTTATATTTTAATAAGGTTTTTATACATATGTGACTCCAGATAACTTGTTTGGAACAATTTAGAAGGATTCCAAATAATTATTGGGGATTATCATTGTGTGCCGATTTCGAAATAATATTATGTTAGGGTTTTAATATTTTTTAGGAAGGATTCAACATAATTATTAGGGTTAGGGTTATAAATATTTTTTCCAGGTCTTTTAAGGCTAATGATTTGTATAAAAATTGGGAATGTTTGGAAAAATTTAAATTAGGGTTTATGATTTATTTATTAGCCGAATATAATTCTAAAAGTTTTAAGGCCTTGTTTTTTGTAATTCCTGAAACTATGGGGTCAAGTTTAGAAATGTTACTATACTAATTAATATCGTAAAACAACAAGTTGAGGGGTATAAAATGTCATATTGATATTATTTTGGATTAAAACTGGTTAAATTTCAAATAATAAGTAATTAGAACATTAATTAATTAAAATAGAGGGACTGAAATTGTAATTTTGAAAGTATAAAGTTTAGTTACTATTTACTGATAAAGTATGATTTTGTCATAATTGAATCGTATAGCTTGTTTTTGTAAATATAGGATAATTAAGATAAAGTTAACATTAATTAATAAACCAAAAAGGGCTAAATATGAACATTATGTAAAATTAAGGGTTTGGACTGTAAATATAGAAAATGGAAGGAAAAATCTGAAAAAAATGTGAAACATGATAATTACAACTTTAAAAACCTTGAAATTGTTCGATTTTGTATATTAAACCCGAAAATATGGAAAGTTGTCGTATTTAACCCTAAAACATGTTAAGGTTGACATGTTAGAAAGGTCCCTAAACAATTCAAAAATGCTCAATAGAATCTCAAATGAATGAATATTCTGAAGATGGAAAGTTACTAATTTTGAAAGTTTACTAAATATGGAAAAGTTACAAAAAATGGAAAGTACTAAAATATAATAAAGTTACTAAAAATGAAATTATACTAAAAATGGAAAGTTACTAATTTTTGGCAAGTTACTAAATATGGAAAGTACTAAAAATAGAAAGTATAACTAAAATGAATGGTTGTAATTCTAATTCATCATTTTCATAGTTCGACAAGAGGCAGGTGAATTTGATATTCTGTGGTGTTTTTCTTTGGTTATTGCTTTGCTTCGGAATAAGTACAGATATCGACCTTATCGTTAAGGTTTCTCATACATATTCCACACTCTCCATCTTTGATTTCTTATGTGATATGCTATAATTGCTCTAAGCCTTTTTATTTTGGTTCTCTTATATGATCTGTCATTATGTTCCCTTGAAACCCTAGCTATGCTACCTTGTGATATTTAACTTTTGATATTGAACCTTGGCATTTTTTGAACCTTTAACTATGATTCCTTTGAAAAGAACTTTGATAAGACTTTGCCTTTGAACCCTATTAGTTTGAGAACCAAGCCACTATTTGTTTCCTAGCCCGTAAAGGTAACAGATCTGGTTGTCATTGATGCCACCTTTGGTATGAACTCAGTGGTGATGAGTGATTTCACATACCGTCCCCCATTTGATATTATATGTGCACTAAGAAGATTATTAATTGTTTAAGGGGCGTATGGATGCATCCTGAGATTTGTTTTAGTAATTCCGATGGATTGTTGGAGCTACTGCTGGAGATGCCCAGAGGCAAGCTAGACATTTCAAGTGGGGGCTAAAGAAGTGGGTTTTGGATCGGATCGTTAATACGGATTATACGAATGTTGCGCAGGTTGCGGCTGCTGCCCGTAACATTGAGTTATTGCATGAGAGTGGAAATTCGAATAAGCGGGATAGAGATGGTAATCGGATTCAGAACAGGGGACAGGGCCAACAGGAGAACAAGGGTCGTTATGACCAGGGTCAGCATGAGTATAGGGGTCGTCAGGACCAGAGTGTTGAGCATCGGGGTCGTCAGGATCGGGGTTATGATTCGAAACGACAGGATTTTCGGGGTCAGGATCAGAGGTTTACTGGTAGGAATAGGAATGACCGCCAGGGTCAGGGTAACTACAACCAGCGCCAGCACAGGGGTCAGTCAAATCGGGATTTTAACCAGGGTCATGCTTCAGGTTCTGCAAGTCAAAGGAGGTTTACTGAGACTTTGCCTCCTCCACCTCTTTGTACTACATGTGGAAAGCCTCATCCGGGTGTTTGTTATAAGGCTACTGGTGGATGTTTTACTTGCGGGTCTACTCAACATAAGATGAAGGATTGTCCCCAAGGAAAGCAGAAGCAGAGTATGCCAGCAGACTTTGCTAGACTACCTCCTCCTACAGGACGAGTTTATGCCACGACTCGTGATCAGGCGGCGAAGACTTTAGGTATTATTACCGGTATTCTCTACATTGATGATCGTACTGTCTTCGTTTTATTTGATACTGGGGCTACACATTCTATTATATCTACCACTTTTGCTAAGAAACTTAATATGACTCATACACCATTAATTGAACGTGTAATCATTTCAACCCCAATGATGAACCATATGCTTATTGACCATGAATATGTTAACTACCCTCTACGTTTTGATGATCGTATTCGTCCTGCGAATTTACTTCCTATCCATATGCTCGACTTTGATGTGATTCTTGGCATGGATTGGTTGGCTTCTCATCGAGCTACCATTGACTGCTATGCTAGGACTGTGATCTTTGGTAACGTTCGCCAACCTGAATTTGTTTATCATGGTTCCTCACCGCTTAAGTCCGTTAAGCTCATCTCTGCTATGAAGGCACGTACCTTGATTTCTCATGGGTGCCAAGGTTTTCTGGCTTCTGTTATGGACACATCTTTGGAGAGTCCTAATATTGAAAATCTTTCTGTTGTTCGTGAATTCGCTGATGTTTTTCCCGATGAACTTCCTGGACTTCCTCCGGCTAGAGAGATTGAATTTGGCATTGAGTTAATTCCCGGTGCTGAACCTATCTCAAAGGCTCCGTATCGTATGGCACCTGTTGAATTGAAGGAGTTAAAGGAGCAGTTACAGGAGATGTTGGAGAATGGCTTTATTAGACCCAGTGTTTCGCCATGGGGTGCACCGGTCTTATTTGTTAAGAAGAAGGATGGGAGCATGCGCTTGTGTATTGATTACCGCGAACTCAACCGTATTACAATTCGTAACCGCTATCCTCTTCCGCGAATCGACGATTTGTTTGACCAACTGCAAGGGGCCAAATATTTTTCTAAGATTGATTTGCGATCTGGTTATCATCAGCTTCGTGTGAGAGAGCAGGATATTTCTAAGACTGCTTTTCGTACGCGTTATGGCCACTACGAATTCTTGGTTATGCCCTTCGGTCTGACTAATGCTCCGGCTGTGTTTATGGATTTGATGAACCGTATTTTCCACGAGTACCTTGATAAGTTCGTTATTGTTTTCATCGATGACATCCTCGTTTACTCTAAGTCTGAAGAAGAGCATGAGCAACATCTACGGATTGTGTTGGAGATTCTTAGACAGAAGAAGTTGTATGCGAAATTTTCGAAGTGCGAGTTCTGGTTACAGCAAGTCGCGTTCCTTGGTCATATTGTATCTGCAGACGGCATCATTATGGATCCATCAAAGGTTGAAGCTATCACCAAATGGCCGAGACCTACTACGGTGACGGAAGTGAGAAGTTTTCTAGGGCTTGCTGGCTATTACCGACGTTTTGTTGAGGGTTTCTCCCGATTAGCTTTACCTCTTACCCAGCTGATGAGAAAAAGGGTGAGAAGTTTTATTGAGTGCACGGATGAGGCGACAGGAGAGTTTTGAGGATTAACGGAGAATGGTGTACTGCTCCGATATTGAACTCTTCCATCAGGTTCTGGTGTTTTTAGATAAACAAATGATGCATGAAGAAAGGTTTGGGTTGTGTTTTGATGCAACATGGGAAGGTGATCGCCTACGCTTCAAGACAGCTGAAGCCTTATTGAAGTAAATTATCCAACCATGATCTGAGTTATCTCTGCCGTGGTTTTTGCATTGAAAATCTTGAGACACTACTGTATGTGAATCTTGATATATTTACAGATCCAAAAGAGTCTCAAATATATTTTTATCTCAGCGAGAAACTTAACCATGAGACAGAGAAGATGGTTGGAACTTCTGAGGATTATGACCCTAACATCCAGTACCTCCGGGCAAGCTAATTGTGGTTGCCAGACGCAACGTTAGTCCGAAAATTCTGGGAATGATACTTGTTTTTGATTCCAGGATCCTTCATGATTTAAGAGCGTTTGGATGTTGAACTATGTTGTACGAGGTTCTGATGGTTATTGGCGAGTATGATGATTAGAGTCTAACCTCATGCTACAATCAAAAGAAGCATCAACAGGGATGACGGTGAGAGGAATTGTGGGCTATTGTGCAGAAATGTTGAAGAACTGAAAACATACTGAGTTCAGGGTTGATGATGAGGCGTTGTGTTTGAAGATAGGTCTATGTGTTCCTAATGATCAGACACTTCGTGAGAAGATTATGATGAAGCTCATAGTTCCCATTTACTATCATCCAGGTTCAAAAACCAAGTATGTACAGAATTTGAAACAAACTTTGTGTAGAATGGCATGAAACAAGATTGGCTACTTTTGTATCCAAATGTTGACTTGTCAGCGACAAAATTTGAACAACAGAGAGCTATGTTTGTTACAGCCAGTTGGAGATTCCTATGTGGAAATGGATGAGAATTTCCATGGACTCGTGTACTTGGTTTGCCTACTACTCAGAAAAGACATGATGCGAATGGGTGGTGTGATCGGGAAGACTAAACCCAGTCCTGCTCATATTCTTACCCATTCGAAAGAACTATGTGTATTAGTAAGTTGGCGGAAGATTTTTTCACAACAGAGAAATCGTTAGACTATACAATGGTACAACCGACTTCTATTTGTCCGACAGAGAACCGAAAGTTTACGTCTCAATTTTTTGGAAAGGAATTACAGAAAGCATGGGGAACTCGTCTTAAGTTCAGTCAGCTTTTCATCCTCAAACCGATGGTCCAGTCATGAGAGGACTATTCAAACATTGGAAGATATTTTTGAGGGCTTGTGCTTTAGAAATGGACATAGCTGGGAAGAATACTTGTGCTTGGTGAGTTTGCCTACAATAATAGTTGTCCTGCTAGCACAAGGCAGCACCTTTCGAGCTTATTGTATGGTAGAAAATGTTCGATCCCCTATTTTGCTGGATGAAGTAGTGAGCGTTTGAATGAAGGTTCCGGAGCTTATCGGATTTACTAATGAAGAAAGTGGCTGATGCTAAGGAGAAACTGAAAGAAGGCTAGATCGCGACAGAGATTTATGCTGATAAGTCATCGACGAGACTTAGAGTTTCAAACTGGAGATCGTTGTATTTCTAAAAGTTTCGCCATTCAGAAAAAGGAGTTAAACGTTTTTGGATCAAGGGCAAGCTCATTCATCGATTCAATGGGTCCTATAGAAATTTGGAACGTATGGAGAATTTCGATAACGTCGGGCGCTTCCTCCCTCCGCATTATCCACGTTCATGAAGTCTTTCATGTATCTCTTTTTGAGGTTATACCAATTATCATACCATTGCAAGTCGCAACTTATCCTTTTGAACAGTTTTCACCTGAAATGTCTTTGTCCGAGGAACCTGAATCCATTCTGGATCGTCAAGAGAGAGTCATGAGAAACAAAGTTATTCCTTTTGTGAAGATTCTTTGGAAGAATCACCCAGAGCGTGAGGCTACCTGGGAGACCGAAGAATCTATGCGAGCTAGTTATCCTCATTTCTTTGTCTAGTTCGGTATGTGTTCGTTTCGTTCTCATTTCGTTTTCATTCCGGTTCATTTCAATTTTCGAGGACGAAATTTTTTTTTAGAGGGGAAGAAGTTGTAAAACCTAAAAATCTCAACAAATGTGAAATTACCAAAATACCCCTAATGCAAGAAAATCTATAAAAGCTTAAATAAACTTCAGTTTAATTACAGAAATTATGAAAATACAATATTTAGCAATTATGAAATTTTTTTGTAAGGTCAAAATACTTTATGTTATACAATGAAAATAATTAAAATTATTATAAGTATATGTGCCGAATTTATATATGTATTTAATTAATTTATATATTACAAATTAATTAAATAAAATATGGATAAATATATAATAATTATGTAAATAATTAAATCTGATTTAAAACCTATTTTAAAGCCATGGGACTCGGCCAAAATCATTGTGTATATCTTTATTTCATTTTTCATTTGTTAAATCATTAAAAACAAATGCACCAAAACCCTAAAATACCAAAGTGACGGCAAAAGAATTTTCCAAGGCAAGGACGAATTTTTCTAAGATCATTTGAAGGCTAAGGAGTGTGGGAAAAATAGTGGGAAGCTTGGGAAGTGATTGATTCGATTTTTGATATTGTTTTGGGTTCGAAAAGCTATACCGAGTGCAAAAAAAATCATAAATCATCAAAGGCCATCAAAAGTAATTTATAACTATATTTCATCATATTAAAATGTTATAAACCTGAGCAAAATTGTCCATGGCATTTTATTTTGATTTTATAAATGAAACAAATTCAAAACCTAATTTAGAAATGAAAATTATAATCGGCATATAAAATATAGCTAAATATATATTATATTTGCTTTATGAGTGATATTCATATCTCATATAACTCATAAAAATTGTTGGAATAATTTATACATAATTCGAATGATTATTGGAGAATTATTTGTATTTGCCGAATTCGAAAATGAGGAAAAAGGGAAGAAAAATGGTTAAAATGAATTAGGGTTAGGGTTTTGTTATTTTTTACATGTGTAATTAATGCCAATGATTGTTAAATAATTGTGTTTGTGATTGGGAAAATTTGATTAAGGTTTTTGTGAATTATATGTTAGCCGATTATGGTATAAAAGGTATAAGGAGCATGTTATTAATATATGCAACTATGGGGTCTATTTAGACATTATATTATACTTAGTATATCCCTGTATAAAATAAGTGGGGGGTATAAAATTGTCATTTGATATTATTTTGGATTTAAAATGTAATTTCATATATTACGTAATTAGAAAGTAATTAATTAAAATAGAGGGACTAAAATTGTAAATTCTGAAAAGTATAAGGTTTGGTTAGTAATTAATATATAAGGTATGATTTTGTTATATTTGAATCTATAAGGGCTTATTTTGTAATTATGGATAATTAAGATAAAGTTTAAAGTAATTAATAAACCAAAAGGACTAAATATGAAAAGTATGTAAAATTAAGGGTTTGACTTTGTAATACATAAAATGGAAGGTATAATCTGACAAAAAAAGAACCATTGGATATTACACTTTAACCTTGAAATTTGGTTGATTTTTGCATATTCAACCCTAAAATATGGAAAACTGTCATATTTAACCCTAAACTTATAAGGTTGACATATTAAGTCCCTAACTTATTTAAAATACTTAATAGAATCTCAAATGATGAAAGTTACTAAAAATGGAAAGTTACTAAAAATGGAAAGTTACTAAAAATGGAAAGTTACTAAAAATGGAAAGTTACTAAAAATGGAAAGTTACTAAAAATAGAAAGTTTTCTAAAAAAATAAAGTATAACTTAAATAGTGAAAGGTTTGGTAATACCGAATTCATCAATTTCTTTAAGGTTCGGTCAAGAGGAGATTGTGATATTCTGTGGGTTCTCTTTGATTGATGCTTAGCTTCGAATAAGGTACAGATATTCTGACCCTTTAGTTAAGGTTTCTCATGACATATTCCTCTCTATCTTTGATTACTTATTTGTAATTTGCTTAATTGCTCTGAGCCTTTTTTATTTTTGGCTTTCTTATATGATCTGTTATTATGTTCCCTTTTGAACCTTTGCTATGCAACCTTTGATATTTGAACCTTTGATATTGAATCTTTGCTATGATCCTTTTAAAATGAACTTTGAATAATATTTGCTTTGAACCCTTCAGTTTGAGAACCAAGCCACTATTTGTTTCCTAGCCATGAAGGTAACATGGCCGTGTCATTGATGCACCTTTGGCATGACTCATGTGTGAGTGAGTGATTTCTCGCACCGTCCCCCATTATTATATTTATATGCGCAATATATGAAGACTATATTTGTTTAAGGGGCGTATGGATGCATCCTAGATTAGTTTGTATTTGATGGATTATGGACATATGATTATTTGGATATTTGTGACTGGATTATTGGGTGCAATCCACGTCTTTCACAACAGACATTGGAGCTCATGACTCCATGGTCACTTTGATATGATTAGTGTGGGCTTGGTGATTGAACTTAACCTAATTTGATTTCTTATTCATCTTACCTTACCGCTATGATTTGATGATTCCTGATTTGTCTTATCTATATTTTTATCCCTTTGATACATGCTTGTGATAATCCTTTATACCTTTGTATCATATCTTTGATTTCCGATTATTTTTCGTATCGATTTTATATATCTGTTAACTGGGGCTTTGTAAGCTCAGCCTGCACTTTCTATTTCTGCTGCCGGTATCTAAGCTAGGAGCTGGGTGCTTTTGGGTATGAGTGCGATTGTGGATCTACCCTAGAGATCTTACCTTGATATCGTAATTTTTCCTTCAAGACATTTGTTATTTCGTTTGGATAATTCTATCTTTGAGACTTATGTACTTATAGACATGTTGACATTATTTTTCCTTTGGTATTTTATTTAAGACTAGACAGATTAGTATCAGTCCGTCTTTTTATGCTTGTGTTATGATTATGAATGCTTTTGATGTCACACCATATTTGTAATACTTCTACCCTTCTGGGTCGGGGCGTTACAATAATTTTAGATTATATTGCCATGTGTCCCATAATGGCTAAGAATTGCACATGTTGGCAATTACTCCCGAGAATAACTTCGACCCAGGCATACGATGAGGGTTAAAAACATGCTAGCTTGACATTATATTTTGGATTAATATGCCCTGTGCCCCATATTTCTAAGAATTGCAAATGTTGGCAATTATCTCCCCGCAGATTACCATTTTGAGTTATACCAATTCTAGTAGATCAACTACTAAATTGTATAAATGGACGTCAAGTTGGATCTTAGACCCTTGTAAAATTAATTGTTTATTTATATAAACATGGGTAGTTAATTTTTAAGGGATGAATTATCAAAAATACTGAAAATGAACTTTGCAAGTTCTTTTAATGTATTTATGCAACGTATACCGTAAAGAAGTTTGCTCTTACTTGTTGAAGACAAACTGTGTCTATTTTCCTTGGGAAAATAAGACTATTTCCTATACTTTTCACTTTTGGAAAAGTTATAGAATTATCCTAAATTCCAATCGAACTCATACCAAACTTCATGTTAAGTTAATTGGACTTCTTATTCTTTCAAGATTGCTTCAATATCCTTATTCGGTTTTGAAATCTTTGAATCATAATAAGAAACTTGGATAACTAGAGAACTTGTGTCTATAGCTACCAAGAATAAAATATCTTGTTGTAAACAAGACATATTTATGAGGTTTGATTGGAAGACGGAAATATCACCGCAATACTGTAAAAGGCAATAACTAGAGAACTCGTGTCTATAGCTGTTTCCTTAAATCAGTAAGAGACGTTGCACACCCTTGAGGTAAAGTGAGCGGATAAAGGAGGAATTGCATGCCAATTTTTCAAGTTAATAAACAGCTAAGATGGCTAGAACTTAAACACACTTACTTGCATATCTAAGTACTTGCTTACTAGTCCATGGACTCACAATAGCAATAATGTGTAGATATTTTATAGATGAACATGACAAACTTGCAATGTTGTCAAATTCAGTGGGAGTTATAAGCTGTTTACCTTATAGACATCTTACTTTATTTTTGGCTTGGCCTAAAATAATAAATTACTTTCCAAGTGTGAAACATCTTTATTTAGTAAAGAATCACTGTGTATTATCCTAGATAACTTATTGCCTTTGAGATGTCGCTTCCGTTTAATGTTATCTTTGATAGTTATGCACGATTCTTTATTAATCGATGGAGTTCTATAAATATACTTGCTATAAGCTTAACACTGCCAGATTGTTGATACAAACAAACTAACTAGTGTGATGTTATTTTATGCAAAGAAGTTGTACCCTGCACAAGTGGGAAAAATCTTTATTGTGTGCAAGGAACAACTTAGAACAATATGACTAATGGTTTCTCTTGACTGCAAAGTAAGAAAACTATTACTCTACTAGGACTCCTACATATTTAATGTATGTAGCCCTATTAAGATAATATGTCAAGATAAAAAGATAAGCTACATGATTATGTTTTTTTTCCTTGGAAAATCATAAATGAAGTTTTGAAAATTACTTGACTTACTATTAAAATACTTTAGTTCAATAATTGTTTATTCTACTAGTTTAAAGACATGTACATTAAGTTCTTACTTGTAAAAAGCTTATAATGTAAAGTAAAAAGTTATCCTGTTATGTCTTCTTGTTAAAGACATGTACAAATGTTAATTGACTAGGTCAAAGACAAATAAGGAAAAAGGAAAATGTGTTAAGTTTAAAGTCTACTTTTTAGTAACATAGACATTAAGTCATACGATCAAGGTACTTAAAAAGGATGCGATTGGCTTAGTAACAACTATTGATACAACCATTACAGTTTTAACATAAGATGTATATATCGGAAAACCATAAAGATAAAAGAACACAATCTTATTGTGACTGCCACAATTTATTTTATGACCCATCAAATATGTTAAACAACTAAATATCTAAAAGATTTTGCTACATGATGAATCTTAACATATATAACTCCTAAAATGAGAACAAGTGTTAGTAAATTGAGTATGTTCCTGGATATACCCAATTAGACTCCAATCCTATAAGGTTAATTAAGATAAATGAGATTGAAATCTCATTATGTCTTGATTGACGTTTCAAAATTTTGGTAAAAATCTTCTTGGAGATTATGTTGACATATGCCTAGAACTGATTAAGTATAGTTTTGATTGATACCCAAAGAAACTATGGGATACCAATTCTACAACCACACGAAAACAAAGTTTTTGTTTGCTCGTCCATGCAGATATATTAAAGAATTGTTTCAAATGTACATGAAGCAATGGAGTCCTCACTTTGGCTAAAAAGCAATGGGAGTATTAATAGGATCTTGGAATTAATTTTAAAGAAGATACATAAACCTTCTAAACGTACTAGCGAATGTCATACTAAGACTAAACATGGAAATGATAAACATTAGAATGATGTTACTCACATGCATAGATCCACAAAGATACCTCATGATATGTTTTCTATATCAATGGTGAGGATTATGAGTTAGAGGATCATTATGAACCTGCTAACCATAGAGATGCATTATTAGATCTTGGATTTAATGAATGACTCAAAGACATATGAATAAAAAGATGTTGTCCAAAAGAGATGAACATATTCCTTTTGGAATTAGTTTAACTTTAAACCTATCGATTTGATGATGAGGTTTAAATGAGTTTCCTTTTAAAGAAGACTCATAAGGATAATATTGTATACGTATTTATTGCACGTCAAATGACATAAGTGTTTACTCATACTCAAGTAATTGATTATGATTAAAACTTCCTCATTTATGAACTTTAAATATATATAAAGATGATAGAATTGTCATACTTTTTTCTTGGAAGGAAATATGACAAATTAGATTTCAAGAACTCTTTATTAATTGATTACCTTGCGAGGACGATATGTAATTAAATAAGGTTTTGTGAATCCAATATAATCTTTAGAAAGTATACAATATTGCTAGGATCCAAGTATGGATTAAAATCGTGCATCTAATGAGCATAATCTTAAGTTTAAATAAGTTAGAAAAAATCACTGTTTGATTTGAATATTAAATAAAGATATCTTATGATTACATCTCCAACGCTATGGTGTAATTGTTTTTACTTTTCTAAAATAGATTATGTTATTGAACATAAATAAAAACAATTTATTTATCTAAGTAAGATATAACACCCCTATTTTTTCATATACCAGCGGAAGCTAATCTGGGGTATTATTTCATAGTACAACAGTCATAATCATAGAAAACGACTCGAAAGAGACGTTTTTAAAAGATAAGTTATCATTCATTATTTCATCAGAGTTTTTACAAACAGAGGTCCCAAAATCTACATGAAAACATAAAGTTTGAATGATAACAGTTTAGCCATCTTCAAGTTTGTGCCACTCCGTACCATAAGTTGCTCAATTACCTGAGATAAACATGCTAAAAAGATCAACACAAAGGTTGAGTGAAATTCATAGGTTTATGATAAATAGTTTGAATACAAGTACAATAGTGGGTTACGTTGTTATACGCCCATAAGTATAATAACTGCAATGAGTACAATTATTATAGAAAACAGTATTATGCTCTAAGCTCATGACACCGAGACATTGAGAAAATCAATAATCACAAGTTGCCCCAACGGGTTCCTACTACCCAAAAAGATACTGGGAGCTACTACCCAAAGAGATACTAGGAGCTATTACCCAAAGAGAGACTGGGATGTCTTTTGGGAAAATGGAGGTAACTTAGGCAATAATATTTCAGGATAACATATAGTTGGAAAAACACTTGAATTCATAGTTTATAGCATGAATCCCCCACGGGATTTAGAAAACATGTAAAAGTGGGACTATGAACTCACTAAGTCTTTGAAAAGTATCACATTGTTATAAAATAAACGAGTATGTAAAAGAGTTTGTAAACAAGCATGTATCCCCCTCGCGGGTTTATAAAGCATTCAAAAGATTTAAAAGCGAGGCTACGAACTCACCTTAACAGTATAGGGAAATCTGATTGATGGCAAAAGTATATCAAGTGAAAGTAACGGCTTCGTCACGCAACCTGGGGTGATATGTCAAGTCTTAGTGTGATAGTTTATGTTTCAAAACTTCATAAAGTTTAACGTATATCTTTGATTTATTAAATTATGGAAATATTGTATCGCTGTTCGGGCTATCATAATCCAGAGGCCATGTAGTATCGTTTGAGGAGCCAGGGCACTTTAAATCGTAAACCCAACAAACTCGTCAAAACGAAAACTCAAATGAAACCCTTCATATGAAATTCCCTAGTAACGTGATACGATAAGATTTTTAAGTTTCTTCGAAATAATGCGTCGATTTACGATTAATAACGATAAATGTGTCAGGTTTTAATAAAATTGAGTTTTATAATATTAATATATATTTTTATAATTTATATAAAAATATAATATTTTATATTTTCAAGTTTGCAAAATTGGCAATATATACCCTTGGTTTATAAACTTTTACAACTTTAGTCCTTTATATATAAAGTATATATAATTTAAACCTTTAACTTTGAAACTTGGCAAAATAGGTCCTTATAGTTATAACTTTAGAATAATGACATTTTCAGCCCCTTTAGTTATAAATTTCAGAAAGTTACGATATATACCCCTATGCATGGAAATATTTGCAAAACAAGTCCAAAAAGCCATGCAAGCTTATTTTAGGATTCCAAATGATATTTTCAGGTTATAGCTTATTAGAATAAGCTAAAATAAGATGTTCTAACGTAATAAAAGTTTAGAAAAAGGATTCGTTAGCTAGAAAATCAAAACCGGTCGTTTTTAGGGTTTTAATAAAAAACACATGGGTTTGAGGATTCAAAGCTTCAAACAAGAGTTAATATATGATATTAAGAGTATTAAGAATATTATAATACAAAATATAAGCTTATGGAACAAGATCTTAGGCTTACTTGAGCTAAAATGGGTCGAAATGGGGTTTTCGGGTTTGTACGCCTAGTAACGACTTCAAGGCTTCGTTTTTCTTGCTTCTTAGCTTCTATTCTAAGCTTAGGGACTTCTCTTGACCTTCCTTGATCTGATTTAGAACTCTAATGATGAGTATATGAGTTTTTGAGGTATGGTTTGAAAGGGGTTTGGAATTCGGCTATTTATAGGGTTGAAAACCCTTGGTGGCCATGTTTTCTTGATGGCTAAGGGTTATGAGCTGTAGTATGATGACTAATGAGGCCTAGAGATGAGTATTGAGGGCTAGGGAGTGTAGCTTTGTAAAGTGTATGGTGTTGGAGGGGTGTTTGGAGGTCACGGCTAACAAGGGTGACAAGGTGGTGATGTAGCAAGCTTGGTGGCCAAGAGTTGAAAGGGAGGTGCTTGTAAGCTACTTGGGTGGCTGCTTGATGATGTCATAGAGGTGCTTGGATGGGTGCTTGGCTTAAAAATGGGTAAAAATGGGTATCAGGTTGGTTTAGGGTTTTGGACTTTTAGATTGAGTTAGGGTTAGGGTTTAGGATAGATTAAGGTTTAGGATTAGTGTTAGGATTAAGTAGGGTGAGTCATGGAAGTGTTGAGTAGTAGCTTGGGATTAAAATGGGTAAAAATGAAGAAAAAGGGTGGCGGGTTTCATTTATTTTTGGGTTAGGGTTTAAGGTTTTATAATGTGGATTAGGGTTAGGATTAGGGATAGATTAAGGTTTAGGATTAAAGTTTAGTGTTAAGATTAGGGTTTAGTTTTAGGTTTAGGGTTTAGTTTTAGGTTTAAAGTGAAATTAGGGTTTTAGGGTTTCGTTTAGGGTTTAGGGTTTTAGATTAGGTTTTAGAATGATTTAGGGATTAGGTTTAAGGCTTAGAAGTCATGCATTAAGTGCTTGTACCTTGTGTTAAAGTGGTAGTAAGAAACTAAAATGAATTTGGAGGTAAAATGACCTAGTTTAACTTTCTTGCATTATTAACTTGTACATTGAGCTTTAGAAAGTTGTAACTTGATTTAGGAGGGAAAAGATATTCAAATGTTGTGTATTGATACTTGTACACATGCTTTAAAGGCTTGTACATTTATTTTATATGTATACATTACATATAATTAGGGTTTTGATATAAACGTTAACGTTTAATGCTTGTTTTGATATAACATTTTGAAAAGTATGTTAAATGGATAATGTACTTGGTAAAAATGATATTAAGATATAGACTTGACATATTAGGATGTTTACATGATGTAAACATAGATAGAGATGGCATTGGTAGAGGTTGCGTGAGCTCGTTTACTTTAGAGATGCAAGTTACGTTGCATAATGAGATAAAGCAAAAATTTCCCTGTAAAAAGGTGGTATATATAATAGATGGATATTACAGTGCATCTAATTTAATAGATGGATATTACATTGATGAAAATTACGGGTTGTTATAGTCTCCCTCCCTTAAAAGAAATCTCGTCCTGAGATTTAGTTGGATGCCAGAGTGATGTTTGAAAACAGATGTGGATACTTGGCACGAATTTGATCTTCGCGTTCCCATGTAAATTCTGGTCCTCTTTTAGAGTTCCATCTTACTTTGATTATAGGAATACGACTTTGTTTCAGTTGCTTGACTTCTCGATCCATAATCTCCACTGGTTCTTCTACAAAGTTGAGTTTGTCATCAAGTCGAAGCTCTTTCATTGGAATGACAAGGGATTCGTCAGATAAGCATTTCTTTACTAGGTGATACTTTCAACATAACACGATCTCCAACTTGAAATTCTAAAGGCTTTCGTCTTATATTGGCATAACTTCTCTGCCGGTCTCTTGCAGCTTGCAAGCGTTGTCGAATTTGCACTATCTTTTTAGTGGTTTCATGGATTATTTCTGGTCCTGTAAGTTGAACATCTCCAACTTCGGCCCAGCAAACAGGTGATCTGCACTTTCGACCATAAAGTGCCTCAAATGGTGCTGCCTTGATACTGGCATGGTAACTGTTATTGTATGAGAATTCTACCAATGGTAAGTGTCTTTCCCATCCTTTTCCAAAATCTATAACACAGGCTCGAAGCATGTCTTCGAGTGTTTGAATGACCCTTTTACTTTGTCCATCAATTTTGGGATGATATGCCGTACTCATGTCTAATTGAGTACCGAAAACACTTTGTAATGATTGCCAAAATCTAGATGTGAAATGACTGTCATGATCCG
Organism: Tanacetum coccineum; assembly: GCA_026074375.1. Taxonomy (NCBI): domain Eukaryota; kingdom Viridiplantae; phylum Streptophyta; class Magnoliopsida; order Asterales; family Asteraceae; genus Tanacetum; species Tanacetum coccineum. The sequence goes on from BQNB010073646.1 coordinate 28,477, forward strand.
AAATGATAGATATTGGCACGCCATACCGGGAGACTATTTCTTTGATGTATAACCTTGTAAGGGTTTCCATACTATCTGTCTCTCGGGTAGGGATGAAGTGTGTAGATTTGGTAAGGCGATCGACAATGACCCATATTATGTCATGTCCGTTTGATGTTTTGGGCAGTTTTGTGATGAAATCCATTGTGATTCTCTCCCATTTCCATATAGGAATCTTCGGTTGTACCAGTAAGCCGGATGGCTTCTGACATTCTGCCTTAACTCTATAACATGTTAAACATTTGCTAACATGCTCAGCGATGATTGCCTTCATGCTAGGCCACCAATAGAGTTTCTTAAGATCCTGATGCATTTTGTCAGAACCCGGGTGAATGGAATATTTTGATTTATGGGACTCATGCATGATCAAGTCTCTCAGATTACCAAAGAGTGGTAACCAGCTTCGGTTCTTAATACAACGAGTTCCATCAGGACGTATTTCAAATGCTTTATCCATTCCTCGTAAGTTTTTAGCCTTGATGTTTTCTTCCTTGATTGCTTCATTTTGGGTTTCGAGAATTTGTGAGGGTAAGTTTGGATGAATGGTCATAACTAATGATCTAACTCGGAGTGGTTTGATTCGTTCCTTCCGGCTTAAGGCATCTGCTACAACATTTGCCTTTCCAGGATGGTAGCGAATTTCACAATCGTAATCTGCAAGTAATTCTAACCAACGGCGTTGTCTCATGTTCAACTCTTTCTGATCAAGGATATGCTAAAGACTTTTATGATCAGTGAACACAGTACATTTGGTGCCATACAGATAGTGTCTCCAAATTTTAAGAGCGAACACTACTGCTCCTAATTCAAGATCATGAGTGGTATAGTTTTCTTCATTAGGCTTAAGTTGTCGGGATGCATATGCAATAACCTTCTCTCTTTGCATTAACACCGCTCCCAGACCTTGATGGGATGCATCACAGTAAACAACAAAATCGTCGTTTCCTTTTGGTAATGCTAAGATTAGAGCTTCACAAAGCTTTTATTTTAGTAATTGGAAAGCCGACTCTTGATCTTCGCCCCAGATATACTTCTTGTTTTTCTGGGTTAATTCAGTCAAAGACTTTGCAATCTTCGAAAAATATTTGATAAATCTTTGATAATAACCGGCGAGTCCTAAGAATTGACGTATTTCTGTGGGTGTAGTAGGAGATGTCCAATTCTTAACTGCTTTAATCTTGGCGGGGTCAACATGAAGTCCTTGACTATCAATTAAGTGTCTAAGAAATTGCACGATATGAATCCAGAAATCACACTTGGAGAATTTGGCATACAACTTCTCTTTCTTGAGTAATTCTAGGATTATTCTTAGATGATTTGCGTGCTCTTCTTTGTTACGAGAGTAGATAAGAATATCATCGATGAACACTATCACAAATTTATCCAAATATGGTTTGCACACACGGTTCATGAGATCCATGAATACAGCAGGTGCGTTAGTTAAACCAAATGGCATCACTTGAAATTCATAATGTCCGTATCTTATTCTGAAAGCAGTCTTGGGAATATCTTCATCCCTGACTCTCAGTTGATGATAGCCTGATCTTATGTCAATCTTCGAGTAAACACTCGAACCTTGAAGTTGGTCAAATAAGTCATTGATCCTGGGTAATGGGTAACGATTCTTTACGGTAACTTTTATTCAACTCTCAGTAATCGATACACATTCTAAAAGATCCGTCTTTCTTTTTAACAAATAAGACATGAGCTCCCCAAGGTGAAGTACTTTGTCGAATAAAACCTCGGCCTGCCAACTCTTGAAGTTGGTTAGATAGTTCTTGCATTTCTGAAGGAGCTAATCTATAAGGTGCTCGGGTGGTATGTGCTTAATTACACATACCTTTTACCTACAAAAACGAGCCTAAAATGACCAAAATATATCAAAAATGCATTGTATTTGTGTGTTTTGTGATTTATGATTGTGCAGGTAACGGATATTCACTAAAGGACAAAAATCAAGCCAAAACGGACAAAACCGAGCACGGGATTGGAAAGAGCGTAAAAAGTCAAAGTCAAAGTCAAAGTCAAAACCGAAGAAATCCTAAATGGGCCAACCCGTACCCATTTAATGGGTCGGGTCAGCCCATTAAGCCTTCATTTATAAAACTTATAAGTTTAAAGTCCAAAAACCCTTTATAACTTAACCCGGCCCAAAACAATTAAAATAAGCCCAAGTACACTTAACCATATAACCTTTAAACCATTTAACACCATTAGTCCCTAAACACTTTGCACCGTTAGTCCATAAGGACTAACATGGTTAGTCCTCATACACTAACCCCGTTACCCTGTACCTTAACTCTGTTATCTCAATCAAACTTTTCCCGCCATAACTACTATTCCTCCATCCCTGTCATTTTCACCTCGACCCCTGCACCCCATAGACAAATCCATCACTTTCCCACTCAACCCCACACCATAAACTGCCAATTCCACCTTGGCAATCCCTCAACGATTGATTGGACAAGAGAAATCAAGGGCTTAGATTGCAAGACTTGGAGCCAAAGCAAAATGGAGGGCTTAGATGATGACTTAAAGCTCCTCACACAAGAAGCACACCTCTGAGCTCACTCACAGAAGTAGCACACAAAGAAGAGGACCCAAGACTTTGTTATCTCTATAAATAGGATTCTTGTAAGCCTTTGAGGCATCTAGTTTTAGTTTTTCTTTCAGCTTATATTTAAGTTTGTTTTAGCTTATTGTACTTTTATTAAAAGCTTTGTACTGTTTTTAAGTTTAATGAAAATTTAAGTTTTTATGTTAAATCCTGTTTTTAAGTTAATGCATTTTATGTTTTAAAAACGTTTGATAAGCTCACATAAGCTCTTTTTATATTTCACTTAAGCACTATAAGTTTTTCAATATCTTATAGTGTTTAAGTCTTTTTACCAAGGATCACTCATAAAGCTATTTTGGATGACAAGCCAAACCTAGAAGGGCTTGTGGGTTTTAAACAAGCTAGAGCTTGTAGACAAAGCTCTTAAGAGCTTATTTGCCCTTGTTTAGAGCAAAGGGCTTTGTAAGTCCTTACTTTTCATTTTTTAGCTTAAAACTGCTTATTGCTTATTTACTGCTTACTTATTGCTTATTGCTGCTTATTTATGCTTATTTAAGTTGATTATTGCTTATTGATGCTTGCTATTTGTTTAAATTTTCTTTGTTTATGTTTTTCATGAATCTGTCACTTTTTAGTTAAAATTGCTTATTCTTGTTTGCTTATTTTAAGAGCTTATTCTTGAGTTTTAATTGCTTTATTGTGCTTATCTTACCTCATGTTTAATCAGTTTTGAGTTTTCATAAGCTTTCAAAGCCTGTTATAAGCTTAAAATGATTTTTCATTTTCTTAAGGGGTGTTTGGCACTAGCAGTATTAACATGAGTTAATACTGCTTGGTGTCTTTTGACCTTTAAGTCAACTTTGAAAAGCTCAAATTAAGCCTATAAGTCAGCTTTGATAAGTTTTCAAAGTTTAAAATTCATTTTTAAGGTTTTTAGTAGTCATGCTTTGAATCTGTGGGTTTTGAGCTTTATA
>BQNB010073647.1:0-32046 GCA_026074375.1 Tanacetum coccineum
GAATTAGCTTATTAGAAAATAAGCTTAAGAGAATGGATCAAAAAATAAGCTATAAGCATGAGCTTATTTGGAAATAAGCAAAAGAAAAGAAAGAGTAGAAGAATAAGCATAAGAAATAAGCATTAAAAAATAATAAGCATTTAATTAAACCAACCTCAAACATCTTCAATAATAAGCTCAAAATCTTGATTACAATAAGCTAAATAAGCTTTTACAATAAGCTAAAAATTATACTACACTACTCCTAAATCTACACCTACTACTACTATTTTGAAAATAAACTAATTCTCTAACACCCAAATGAGCTGTATGCGTGTGATTTATATAGCCTCCAAGTGGGAGGGGTATTTTTGTCCTTTTAGGTCATCCATCACTCATTGCAAGATTTGAGGGTATTATAGTCTTTTTGCTCTCCATCAACTGCCTCATTATTGCCTTGGATCTCCACATGACAACCTCGGACTGACACACGCCTGGCACCCTCGAATCACGCGATTTGGACACGTGTCATGCTCTGATTGGACAGCCGCCGCCACCTTGTACTGTCACCTAACATTCCCTGCCACCTCGTATGAATAGTACCTCATACCTGCCACCTGACATTCTCGTACCAATGATTAGTTGTGCCACGTGTCACTCTCTGAGTGGTGCCACGTGGCCTGCCAGCCGTCACCGAGACCACCGTCGGACCACCGGTCAGCGGTGGTCAACGGATGCAGTCAACGGTGGCCAAGGGCGGTCAACACCGCCGGACCCCCGGTCAACGGCGGCAGACCACCGCCGGACCACCACCGGTCAACGGTGGTTGACCGCCAGTCAACCGGTTGGTCATGGTCGGGTCTGGATCGGGTCTGGTCAGGACTTGGGCCAGGTCAGGTCGGGACTTGGGCCGGGTCAGGTCGGGTCTTGGGCCGGGACTGGATCGGGTCGTGGGTCGGGTCGGGTCGTGAGTGGGATAAACCCCTTTGCAGGTTTCGAACTCGGGACCTCTATGATAGAGTCTTAAGCAACCAAAAGAAACCAACTGTTCCAAGCAATGGTTTCATTATATTAACATAAAACAATTTATTTAATACTTAATAAGCCCAGGTCAGATTTATTAATATAAATGGTTCAAAATGGTGAAAAAGGTTCAAAATAAAAAGGTTCACATATGAAAGGCCGGTACCGTTGGACTCGTAATTTCGTGCTCTTTCCAATGGAGTGATCGAGGAATATTAACGACTTCGTTTGAACCTCGATAAACGTAAAAACGTCGTCGAAAGTCACCCAAAAATTACCGTTTTTGCTTTGTTTTCAATCCTTTGTACCTGTAAGACATAAAAATACAATACAAACATATTTGCAACATATTTATCCATATTTTAGTGTTTTAGTCTGTTTATTAGCATTTTTTGGGGTACAAATGATGTGTGTTTTAACACATATCAGATCTCTCAAAGGAAAAGTTAGAACCCCGTGCTGACAAAACTCTATGTTTAAATAACAGAAGTTGGTTACCATGCTATGATGATTTGAGGATCTTGATTATGCATGAGTCCTACAAGTCAAAATATTCTGTCCATCTGGGTTCCGACAAGATATACCAGGACATGAAGAAATTATACTGGTGGCTAAACAAGAAAGCCGATATTGCCATATATGTTAGCAAGTCTTTGACGTGTTTAAAGGTCAAAGCTGACCACCAAAAACCATCTAGTTTGTTGGTGCAACCTCAATGGAAGTGGGACAATATCACCATGGATTTTGTCACCAAGCTCCCTAAGACGCCAGGTGGTTATGATATTATTTGGGTGATTGTAGACCGTCTTACTAAGTATGCACACTTTTTACCAATGAGGAAAAATGATTCTATGGACAAATTAGCAAGACTATACTTGAAAGAAGTAGTCACGAGACATGGAATACCAGTCTCAATCATTTGTGACTATGACGGTAGATTTACGTTAAATTTTTAGAGGGCATTTCAAAAGGCTTTGGGTACTCGTTTGGATATGAGTATGACATACCATCCACAGATCGATAGGCAAAGCGAAAGAACCATTCAGACACTAGAAGATATGTTACGCGCTTGCGTGATAGACTTTAGGAATGGTTGGGAAAGGCACTTACCACTGATTGAATTTTCGTATAACAACAGTTATCATGCTAGCATTAAAGCTGTCCAATTTGAGGCACTTTATGGTCAGAAGTGTCGTTCACCTGTTTGTTGGGCCGAGGTCGGAGAGGCTCAGCTCATCGGTACAAAAATTATTCAAGAGACAACCGAAAAGATCATTTAAATCAAGGGCATCATTTAAGCCGCTCGTGATCGCTATAAGAGTTACGCCGATGTAAGACGTAAGCCTTTATAATTTCAAGTTGGTGACAGAGTTATGTTAAAAGTTTCGCCTTGGAAAGGAGTTATCCGTTTTGGCAAACATGGGAAGTTGAACCCAAGGTATATTAACCCTTTCAAGGTGATAGCTAAAGTGGGAACCGTTGCTTACAGACTCGAACTTCCACAACAATTAAGCAGGGTTCATAGTACATTTCACGTATCCAATTTAAATAAGTGTTTATCCGACGAGCCGTTAGTAATCCCGTTGGATGAAATATACATCGATGACAAACTCTACTTCGTTGAAGAACCAGTGGAGATCATGGATCGTGAAGTCAAATGGTTAAAGAAAAGCCGTATTCCAATTATCAAGGTTTGATGGAACACTAGGAGGGGTCCTGAGTTCACATGGGAACGTGAAGATCAATTTCAAAAGAAGTATCCGCATCTCTTCACAAAAACCGCACCCTCGACAAGTGTCACATCTTGAGCCTTGTGGACAAGGCTCCTTTAATGGGGGGAGACTGTAACAATCCATTATTTTAGGTCATTTTACAACTTCATTTATTCCATTATTTATTTTTAGACTTTTACGCGTTTACTTTTAATATTTATCGTTAAGTTAAATCGCGTAAACTAAAAATAAGCATTCAACGTAAACGAGCATCAAACAAATAAAAGTTTACGTTAAACAAGTGTTATAACATTATTAGAAGTATAATTTATAACTTTTCAAGCTTTATTTTAATACTTTACGTAAAACGCACCCGGTTCGCGTTTTGGACATCCATGCATGCATGTAAGCACATAAACCCATCTATACTTCAATAAATACCCACCATAATATCCAATACCCAAAATTTACAAATTTTACTCACACATACTCACCCATATCCGGTTACAACACAAACACATGCATATATTTTAAATTAAATCAAAATGATCCCACTAACAACATAAATAATAGTTTCTATTATCCAAAGGATCTAAACCCAAAAGTTAAACACAACTTTGTCTCCCACACATGCACAAGGAACGGATGATTTCTAGGAGAAAAAAAGAAGAAAAGTGCATGCTTAAAGCTTGTATCAAATCACCTTACACACTTCCATACTTTTACTTACAACTTACCATACATTCTTACAACCCTAGTATTAAACAATTTCTATAAACCTTAACCCTAAGCCAAGTCAACCCCTTTCCTCTCCCCCCCCCCTTAAATGCATTCCATGGTTTGATTTAAGTGGTTTCTTACAAGACTTAGGCTATAAATAAGAGCCATAAAGCAACACTTCTCACACTTAATATTTACTAAAGAAATCAAACTCAAAAACCCTCTCTAAACACTCCATAAGCCACGGCTTGCAAACCACCACAATAAACACTTCATAGTTTTGTTTTCTTAAGTATTGCAAGTGTATTAGTGTTGATATAAAGGGTATCTAAGGTGATACAAAGTGTATTGGAAGCTTGGTTGGTTAATTTCAAGGGTTTACAAGTATAAAAATTTTTAGGTTTTCTTAGGGTTTTCTTGAATAGAAACTAGGGCTTCTTGGTTAATACTTGGTTTATGTTATTATGTATCATCTTCATTCATCATCTTGAGGTCTACTATAAACTCTAATCTCTTCAATCTATTCATTTCATATTTTATATAATTGATATATGGTTAATCATCACCTAGTTATATTTTATACATGTTTATAAAATATCAAGTTTATATAAATTCAAATTTTATTTTGTTCATGGTAAAAATGATGTTAAAAACATAAGGTTGTGTTTTATTTAAGTATTTACAAGCAATGGATAACTTATATAATTATTTAGAAAATAATTGTTATTTATATAGTTTATATAAATAAATGAACATGTTAGACATTTTTCTTAGACACTATGGACTATATATGATGGACACAAATTTAAAGACTTAATCTATATACAAGATGTGTATTTAATTAAATTAGAAGACTTGTGGCAAATTAGTTAAGTTACAAACTTATACAAACAAGTTTATAAATTTTTAAATAAAAATCCTAAAAACCTACTGTTTTAATTCGACCAAAATAATATTTATTTTATGTTTTATTAAAATATTACATTTCATGACGATTCTAAATATATAAAGAACTCGAAAATCCAAATTATAACGAAGGAGTTATGGAATTTACAAGTTTAAGATAAAAAGTGTTTTTATAAAAGTAATTTTATAAAAGCAAGTTACTGTTAATAACAATAAATTCTGGAAAATATTTTACATGGATAAAACTTTTAATTACGAAGACGTGGATATAAAGTACACTAAAAATGGATTTAAAATGAAAGAGTTATGCTTTTTACAAGTTTTATATAAAAAGTAACTTTATATAATTTTCTTGTTATTGTACGGATCATGTAAAAATTATTTAATATTTTTCTGTGAAAATGCATCTCATAAGGATTCCAAATCTATAAAGAACACTAAAAACCGAATTATAACGAAGAAGTTATGAATTTTACAAAGTTTACGATAAAAAGTGTTTTTATAAATGTAATTTTATAAAAACTGTAACTGTACGAATCTGATAAAAATTATTTGATATTTTTTAGTGAAAGTACATCTCATAAGCAATCCAAATCTATAAGGAACTCGAAACACAAAATTAAGACGAACGAGTTATGATTTTTACGAGATGACAACAATTAATTATATAAAAGTGGTTTTATATAATTTTAAAACAATAAAAGTTACTGTTCATCAGTAGCTAAAATATTATAAATGTAATATTTTGATAGATTTTCTTAATACGAAACTGTGGGCATAAAGAACGTATAAAACAAAGTTAAAACGAAAAAGTTATAAGGTTTATAAAACCTTATGCACTATTTTTATACTTGTGCACTATTTTTATGAAATCAATTAAACTATTTATATAATGTCATTATATAAATATATAAAGGTGTTAAAACAATGATTATACATAAATAATCAATTGTGGGACAAGTATACCATTTTTTCAAATACAAATACGTGGACATTTATATTACAAAGTACAAATTTATAGTTTTTAATTTTTATGAATTAAACAAATATGTTTAGGTGGTGATGTAACTATATAGAATTATATGTTGTGTTAGTTATTCAAATTTCGTAGTACTCATACGACCTATACTTAATTAGGTTGCATTCGGATTTGCTGAGACGATTCACACTATTTGATTTCGATAATCAATTCATTCACCAAAGGTGAGTTCATAGCCTCATTTTTATACGATTACAATGATTTACAACTGTTGAGGTGAGAAACATGCATTGTTTTACATTTGGACGCAAGTACACTTTTAAATAAATTACGAGTTTGCCTAAGTAGCTATAACCCACTATGCCCATGAATCATGAACTGTCAATTACTTAGTGTAAGTGTGAGTGTTATAAATAGATCTATTTGGGATTGACATCCCCGTTCGGGTGAGTAGCGCTCACTAGGTTCGACAGATTGAACCAACGAACGTATACCATGTCGGATTTAGGATGTTGTGGGTTGAAAATCTACACGGGCACATTGATGGCATTAATTTTCAATTCATATATGTCGTAGCTTTAGTGTCATGAGCTTAGGGAACCATAATTACATTTTTGTGATATTGTATGTGTTACAATAGTCATGCACTTTGAAATCTTGCGGTCCTACTTTATACATTACTTAAACATGTGAATTCACCAACTTTATGTTAACGTTTTTAAGCATGTTTTTATCAGGTCAATAAGGCAAGAAACAGGGATACATTGGTGGACATCATTTTGGAGTCACACTGTCATAAAGATTTAAATGCATTACATTTTGGAGTATCTGTTATGTATTAAAATCTTTACATTTGCAAGGATGAACAAATTAAGCTTTGGGCTTTTGTAACAAAAGAGTTTATTAAATCCAATGTATCATTTTTAAACAACTCATATAGAGGTCTTTCTCATATCTTGTGCTATTGATCTATGATGTAATGCTCCCGGACCCTTATTCCGCTGCGACCCTATTTGTGGGTGTTACACAAAACATATATAGATACAATGAATGTCAGAAACGGACATGCAAAACATACACATATACATATCCACACATATACAATGGTTTGATCCACATAAAGGTTATACCTAAACTTGCACATACACTTGCGACACTCACATAAATAGTTACGTTAATAAACAAAAAGATATAATATGAAACTAAAAACACATATGAAGACATACTAAGTCATATCGAAATGTGTAAGTATACAAAAACGTAAAAATGATCATTTTTGTGGGAAATCTGTGGGTTTCCCACAGACGATTAAAATAGTTATTTTGTCAAATAATACCGTGTGAAATCCTTGATTAATGTAGATAAAATTTGCCGCATAATTTTAACCATGGCTAATATGTGTGAAATTTGCCACAATTTTCCCACGGATGCCTAATTAACAAGAATAGTGTGAATATTGTCGCACATCTGTAGGAAATTTGCGGCGGATTTCACACGAAAACTTTGTCAACAATTTAGTGTGTAAATATGGAAAATCCGTGGGAAATTTACGACATATTTCCCACTGAAATTTAGTTAACAATTTGGTGTGTAGATTATGGTATTCTGTGTGAAATTTTACACTGTAATTTTTTCGTGGGAAAAATCTATGGGCAAAAGCAGTTTGTGTAGTAGTAGTCGTTACAATCCTTACTTAGATTTTAAAGTCACGAATAAACATATATCGGTTTAACTTTTGTTCTTCACTTGCGACCTAATGTGATTCATGGTTATTAACTTGCTATCAGTCAAGTTTTCGCCGTTACATGTCATCGGTATACACAGTGCCCGCCTTTAACATGTGTTATAAGCTTTGAACATGATGTTTTAGACTAAGTGATATGGCACCCAACTCACTACCTCCATATCTGTGCGAAATCACCATTCAACACACTACCAAACTCATCACCAAACAAGTGCTATGGTCACCCCTAAATTAAAAATATAAAAATACCCCACAAGCTCACACATAAAAAAATCGGAAACTTTTCAGTTGTCTGCACCACCTAACCATTACAAATTATGCCCTTGGCGCACAGTTGGAGATGGCTTCTGTTGAGATGGCTAGTGGTAGTTTTTGGGTAGTGGTAGACGACCCACCATAGTGTTTAGTATTATATAGTACAGGAAATAAATGTACCGTTAAAGTAAAAGATTTCAATGTTAGGAAGTTATCAATATTATTTATGTGTTGTAATGCTTAAGAGTTTGTCTTTTTAATAGTTAGTTTAGCATCACTTAAAAGTATGTAACGAGATGCAAGATTTTCATGTGTCAAATAGTATATGTTGATCCCAACTTAAGATCGATTCCTTAGCTTGTAAAGGTTAAGTTACTCTGGATAAATCCAAAACAACTATGGTAGAAACTTTGTGAATACTAAAGAGTATGCGGAATCTACTCTTTAATACTTAGAAGAATATAAATGAAATAGTAAATTGTATGAACAATGTATGAACAATGATATCACTAAAAAGCTCCAATATTATTATCAATAATACGAGTACTCTGTGTAGTACTAGGGTTTACAACCTTGAAGCTATATATCAAAACGTATGAATGTGTATGAATGTTTGGTACATAAAACTCTATACCCTAGGACCTCCTTTTATACACCAAGGAGTCCTAACAGGCTTACAATATTTTCCTAAGTTATCATGATCTTCTAAACAAATAACTTATACGTATCTTTTACAAAAATATCTCATACTTATCCCGTAAGTAATCTTGATAAACAATCTTCATCTTAATCCTTTCTCTTGTCTTTATCCTTCTGACAGTAGAAACTCTTCTAGCAGTTGTAATCCTTCAGCAGTTGTAAGTAGCAGCATTAACTTTTATTCCAGCAGCACTAACTGTGTACAAGCAGTAGTAACTACTTAGAATATTTTCTTCATTCTTCATCAGCAGTACTAAGTTACACTAGCAGTACTAACTTTATGCTAACAGTTGTAACTTTACTCAAGCAGTACTAATCATACACTAGCAGTACTAAGTTACACTAACAGTAGTAACTTTTATACTAGCAGTATTAACTACTTAGTAGTATTTCTTCTAAGTCTCTGAGCAGTCTTAACTTCCATTAGCAGTAGTAATATATACTAGCAGTAGTAACTCTAACCTTAGCAGCAGTTACTTCCAAACAGCATCAAGAAGCTTTTAATCCCAACAATCCTCCCCTAAACTTGATATTCTTCTTCTGAATCTCAAGTTTCTTCATTAAAAGTCTTCACCATCACCAGGAGGATGCATTCAAACACTTCCACATGTACCGCCTCTGGCCTGTATTCCTATGTTTTAGCTTTAACCAACTCAAGAGTGTTTCGTCATCTCTGTCAAGTTTTGAAGCAATCATAATCATTGATGAATATCATTCTTGACTTCCATCATCTCTGATGAAAAAAAAGTATCCCAACTTCCTTCTTTGATTGATTTTTCAGTCAACAATGATGGGGAATTTAGTGGCTAGTGTTATAGCATTAATGCTCATCATCATCAAGAACTATCTCCATAAGCTTTTTCATTTCAGCTTCATCGTCCACTTTAGCTTCTACATTCTCATCTATTTTTTGCTTCTTTGAATTATCAAACTTAAGTTCTTCTCCTGTTCTCTTAGAACTTCCTCCTGCCTGACTTTTATTTCCTTCCACAACTATGTATCCAAGAACAAATGAATCTACCCACTTCATAGTATTGTCAAATAATATATGAATTTCTTTAAAACTTTTGTTCTTCAACTAACTATGCTTGTAATTAGCCATATTTTTCAAATAAGTGCACATTTGATTCCTATTTTGAGCTTTGGTTGGTGGTTTTCTTCTGATCTCTTCAGCTCTAAGCTTTGCAAAGTGCTTCTTCCTTTTGTCTAAGAGCTCCTACAAACCGTTTTATCGATCCTTCAATGATCAACTCACCCTGTTCTTCTGCTTGTAGTCTCTAAGCTAACTCATAATCTGCCTCCATCATAGCTTGAGTATTATCCCATAAAATTAAGTTATTCTCTTCTTCTTTTTGTCTTGCTAGCCTTTCCTCTTCTTTTAATTCAGCTTGCAATTCTTCTTGAAGTCTTAGAGCAATTTCTTCATCCACCAAAATTTGATCTTTCTTTTTTAAAGGCTTTTCAGGTTCAACCATCTTTCCCTTGCCTTTGTCTTGTGATGGTTGTGATGTTGTTGTTGTAAATTCACTTGGCTCCTTAACTACAACCCCTCTAGCCTTGGGTCTTGTAACAGCAGTTGTAGTAGCAGTTGTAACAGCCTTGGGTTTAGCTGCTTTGATTTCTATTAAGGTCTGAGCCAAAGTCAACTCATCAACAGTTGTTGTTGTAGCACTGGCAGTAGTAACTTCAGCAATACTAACTACCTTTTCAACCTCAACTTCCTCTTCATCAAAAACTCCTGTATCAAACATTAAATTATCATCATTTCTCTCCTGAGCCTCATCAACCAAAGTAAGCTCTACATCAACATCAAGATCAGCAATTTTCCTCCCTTGTTTGGATGCATCCTCCTTAGCACCCAAACCTTTATCTTCAGAGGATTTTATTCTTGCTGTTCTACCAACCTTCCTTAACCTTTTAAGCCCTGGAGTTCTTGATTTATTCTTCCTTTCTAGCTTCTTGACCCTCTCTTTTAATTTAGTAATCTCTGCAGCATGAGAGGTCTTTGTGTTCTCCAAGTCAAGAACTCTTTGTGACAAGTTGGTACAAAGTTCCATCAATTTATTTAGTTTCAATCTATCCTTACCATTGAGTAGTGGATCATTGGAATGTACAGGTACATGCTCCTCATTGACAGCCTCATTAGTGATAGGCTCTGTAGAACCACTGGGTTGAGGAACCTTAGTGTCTTTCCTCTGTTTCATCCTTGGTTGTTTCTTCTGGGGCTGTGATGTAGATGGTTGAATAATAGTGGGTGTGTGTTGAGGATCAGTTGGTATTTCTGAACCCTCACCTAATTCTTCAGGAGCTCGAACCATCATAGTTTCAAATAAAAGGGCAACCCTCCCAGAAAAACCTTTTCCTTCTCTCTTCATATTAGCAAAAACCTTCTTAGTATGAGAAGGTGTAACATAACTTTTTTTATGTGTGGTCATTCCTTCAACTTGTTTATTCAGGAACACTTGCACAAATCTTGGATACATTAGAAATTTAACTCCACCCTCCAAGTTCTTCACCATATTATCAAAAATGTACTTGGAAAAGTTAAATCTTTGGTTTGTGGCAAGACAGATGATAGCAAAGGCCATAGTTCTACTAAATTCGTTCCAAGCAGTAGTCTTAGCACTAAGGCATTGCAGAATTATATGGATAAGAAATTTCCATTGAGGTGAAAAGAAAGCTTTATAAAATGTAAGGTTTTGTATAAGATTTTCATACCCCATTCTTTCTAGTTCTGCAAGAATGGTAGCATTGGGTAGACATTCAGTACCTTCAACATCTTTTAACTGAAACGCTCTTCTCACACTCGTCTCAGTGACGATCACCTTCTTCTCATCTACTAGTGCTTGTATATGTACTTCCCCATTGACAGTCTTTGCCTTAGCAGTAGCCCAGAACTGCTTAATGCATGAAGTGTAGATGGTGGGATTCACCGTTAGCGCATATCTGATAGAACTTGCATTCAGAAAATCAATAATTCCCTCAAACCCATCATTTTCTTTGGGTTTCTCCAAAAATGCAACCAAATTATGAGTTTCAACAAACTTTAGGTTCGACATTGTGTTGGATTTTGATGATGAATGATAAAATTGAGTTAGGGTTTATGATTAGAGAGTATATCAAAGTGTAAAATCAATCGAATGAATGATTGAAACCCATAATCGAAGTATTTATAAAATCATCCTCAACAGCATTAACTTAAACTGGCAGCGTTAACTAAGACTGGCAGTAGTAAGTGTATGTCTGGCAGCATTAACTAAACCAACAGTAGTAAGTTTATGCCTACCAGCATTAACTTAACCAGCCATAGTAAGTTTATGCCTAACAACATTAACTTTAAGTCACCAGCATTAACTCCAATTTCGTTCCAAAAAGTATTTCCATCATCAATTTTGATTCTCACAAGCTCTCTTTCTGTTTTTATTCTTATTATATCTCTCAATTCTTTTTCTCACTGAATTACCCTATCTGTTTTTATTTTCATACATTTCTCTTTCTGTTTTTCATTCTCACTAATTTCACTCATTTCTTTTTCTCACATAGTCACTCTGTCTGTTTTTATTTTCACACATCTCTCTTTCTGTTTTTCATTCTCACTAATTTCTCTCATTTCTTTTTCTTACTGATTCACTCTATTTGTTTTTCTTTTCACACATCTCTCTTTTTGTTTTTCAGTCTCACCAATTCCTCTTATTTCTCACAATATTAATTATAACAAATAGTAGTAAGTATAACTAACAGCATTAACATAGAAGTATTAAGTATAACTAGCAGCACTAATTATACTTACTAGTAGAAAGTTAGTCCAATAGCACTAACTTGAATTTCATCACTGGCTGCTGTTCCATTCCATTTCAAGCATCATTTATGCATAATCCACTGCATATAAACACAATTAACCTCCCCCTCAATTAATACTTTAGAGGTTAAGCATTCCTATGCTTGCAATCAGATATTGAAATCTACCAACATCAAATGCTTTTGTGAGCAAATTTGCAAAATCTTGATTTATGTGAATCTTTATCATCTAAATAAGCTTCTTTTCATTGGAATCTCTGATAAAGTGAGGTCTAATCTTAATGTGCTTAGTCTTTGAGTGAAATACTAGATTCTTAACTATGCAGATGGTGCTTTCATTGTCAATGAAAATCTTAGTATTCATGAAATTGTATCCATAATCCAGCATTTGATTTTGAATCCAGAGAACTTGTCCACAACAACTAGCAGCAACCACATATTCTGCTTCAGTAGTAGAGTTGGCAACTATAGTTTGCTTCTTGCATTGCCATGAAATAATCTGCTTCCAAGAAATTGACAACCTCCTGTTGTGGATTTCCTATCTAAACTTGCACCAGCATAGTTACTGTCAGTATAAGCTTCCAAAACAAAATGGTGAGCTCCTTTAGGATACCAAAGTCAAATTTAGTTTGACCTTTCAAGTATCTAAGATTCCTTTTCACAGCATGAAGATGTAAAACTTTAGTGTTGACTTGGAACTTGCACAAGCACATACAACAACATTATAATCCGGACATGAAGATGTATAAATACATCAATGAGCCAATCAATTAATACTATATAAGTGAACATCAACATCTTCAGCATCTGAATCCTTAAGCAATGGCTTGAAGTTTCCATCGGTGTACTTGCAATCCTCACAGTTAAAAAACCAAACTTCTTCAAAATTTCATCCACATACTTGTCTTGACTGATGAAAATCCCATCATCTTTCTGTGTCACTTGTAGTCTTAAGAAGAAAGTAAGCGCACCCATAGAACTCATCTAGAACTTCTTGTGAGTTAATTTCTCAAACTCAGTGCATAATATCTTTTTAGTAGATCCAAAAATGATATCATCAACATATACTTGAACTAGTAAAATATTACTTTTGACTCTTTTAATAAACAAAGTCTTGTCTATCTGACCTCTCTGAAATCTATTGTCTAATAAATAGGTAGATAAAGTCTCATACCAAGCTCTAAGAGCTTGATGTAGACCTGATAACATTAGATTCACCCTTATAACACAAGATCCGGAGGTATGGTAAAATGGAAAAGAAATTGATCCATGTTATTAGAGAGAAAAGAGAAAAGATAATATAAGAAGTTTTGTGTGTGGTTGAGAGAAAAGAGAAACACACACACACACACACTTTTACAAGTGTGAACTTCTACCCCTCCATGGAAGTATGGAGGGGGTATTTATAGTCCCGGGCTTGACTAGCTAAACTAACCCGACACGACTATAAATGATAAATGTAATTCCGGATTAGTCACCATATTTTAGGGCTAACAATCTTCCCCCAATATGCGGACATACGGAATTACTTACAATGTTCCTATCAGGTACAAATACAACACAAATAAAGTCTTCCAAAGCGCTTCCAAAGCTGAAGATGTCTTCTGAGTTCTCCTGGTCTTGAAACTTGTACTCCAGCTTGGATCTTCAGTGTCTTTACTTGTACAGGAACCATTGTAGTATGCATGAGTTGGATTAACTTCCCCCCAATCCATGCAGCATGTCTTGAAAAGCTTTCTTCATAGACTCCTTTTTGGCGAAGTTTCTGAATCAGCTTCCCCCACTCCTATCTTGAGCAGATTATGAACATTGGATGTAGCTTGAACAATCTTTTACTTGTCATCAAAGTGCACAGCGGAAATTTTATAGAATTCAACCATACACGATCATGCTTTTTCTATCATTAGGGCTTGTGAATATTTCGTTCGGGGTGAGTGCATGCATAGTCAACTTAACAACCGTTTACTATTCCTAATCGAATCTGGACTGTAACTTAGCATTATAGTATTACTTTGAGTCACTACTACATATAACATTTGCCTATAATTCTTGCGCTACATCTAACGACCACTGCTTATTGTCATTAGGGCTTGGTGAATATTCGTTCGGGGGTGCATGCGAGAAATCAACAATTGTTCTTCTCATGTTTGCATAATACTTCACAAACCATACTAAACATTTTTTTAGGGCTAATAAACTTCCCCCCTGGAAGTTGATATGGTAACATCAAAGTCAATTAAGTCCCAGATGTATACATTTCCCCCCATGATGGTTGTGAACTCTCGAAAGCATCATTGTCGTGTACGTCTATATACTCAAGAAGTTCTTATCATAACCACAAATCTTGATATACAAAAGAATCATTACCCTCTTGACTTCACAAACCATAAAGGATTTGAAGCAAGAATCAAGAACACTTGGTATAATCAAGGTCTTGTGAATGAATGTCATCGAAGAACTTTAAAGATTTTGCTTAGACTATGAAGTATCGTTGTCTTGGAATAGCACAAAAATACCCGTGAGAAGTGCTGATTACATCTCAACCTTTAACTCTCTGGCTAACTTACCAACCTCGAATTCTTTCGGCTATTGTTGTGATCACATGGTGAAGTAAACCCGTTATACCAAACTTGAAACTGAAGTAAAATCCTCCAAATTTGTTACTTAATCTTGCATTATTGTTGATTGAAGAACTTGCAGAAGAAGACTCTAAGACCTATACCAACATCAAAAGTATAAGAAGTACAACACCTCTTGAAATTATCCACATCGACATCTGCGTGTGACATTGAGTACTACAATGTAACTCCTTTAAGTGATAGTTATCCAAGTCTTCATCCAACCACCCCTTGACTTCTGGAAACTAGATAATTCAAGTCTTAATCATAACTGTATACGTTCAAGCAAGTCATCAATCGATAGAAAATAGAAGAAGGTCTCGATGATGAAATAAGTAGACGCCTTTGTGAAATCCTACTTCAATCGCAAATAAAGGATACCAAATCAACTCCGTGATCACATGTCATCGTAATCCGAATCTCTAGCCGTTTTGTCATTTAAGTGAATCTTTTCAGGATCGTTTTGGGATTAAGTGTTGTTGTTTGTGTGGTTTTCTTGTTTTGAGTATTAGATTCCCAAATTCGGTCATATGCCCAAAGTCGGTCACATGCCCACCTGATGCGCGGTAAGGTCAAATTTTTTTTCTTCAGGAAATTAGGTGTTCAAAACGGGTGTTTTCTTTGAGACAAACCGCTGCTACATTTGGTAAACCGCCGCCATGTTTTATAGTCAAACCGCTGCCAAAATGTGAGCAAACCGCCGCCAAATAATATAGCAAACCGCTGCCTATGGCAAACCGCCGCTTAACCTGTTCAAACCGCCGCCAATAAAATATTATTTTCAATCAAACCGCCGTTGACTTTGGTCAAACCGCCACCTACTTTTTCCTTAAAATGCGGATCTTGTCTGTACTTTTTGTCAAACCGCCACCAAGAAAATGATTTAATAATCAAACCTCCACTTAGAACATCAAGCTCGAAATAAGCATAATCAGCCCAAATAAGCCATTTAACCACTCAAATAAGTTATAAGTGCTTAAAACTAAGTTGGTAGAAGATGATTGAACATTTACTAACACGATCCGTGCATCAGGTGGTATTTGACTGAATTTGGGAATCTATTAATCATTGTCTAATCAAAACATAACATCAAGACAAACAAACTTAAAGGACTTAGAACATCATTTTGGACTTAACATACAACCAATCAAACCAACAATCAACTTAATTATACTTGAAACGTAAATTAATTATTCATTCATGGTTTCTTCTTGATTTTGTAAAATCCCGCGAAAGATACGATTCTTTTCTCGGTTTTAATCAAAGATTTGTAAAATCCCGTGAACGTTAATTCATTTAAAACCACAATCAATCACTTCATAACACTTAAGATCCGATATCCATTTACCACAACTTCATCAAAATGTCAAATTCAAATACCAATTTGCAAACTTAATCATCGAATGCTCTTCATAATGCTATCATGGAAGCGGGTAGCAAAGATCGTCCACCAATGTTAGAACCGGGTAATTATGTTCAGTGGAAATCCATAATCAAGAGATACATTGACACCAAACCTAACAGTGAACTCATCCACCATTGTCTCTAAAATCCACCATACACGTAATAATAGGCTAAGAAAACAGTTCCAGTTGCTGAAGGTAGTTCTGAAACAACTACAGAGAGGTATATGGAGAACTATAAGAATGTTTCACAAGACATACGAGATCAACTGAATGCTGAAGCTGAAGCTGTTCAGATCATTCTCACAGGGATAGATAACGATATCTACTCCATAGTTGATGCTTGTCCGAATGCATGTGAAATGTGGAAAGCCATTGAAAGGTTGAAACAATGTGAATCAATCAATGTTCAAGATCATGAAACCAATTTATATTGGGAGTTTGGAAAATTCACATCACGGGATGGTGAATCACTTGAATCGTATTACTCACGGTTTTACAAGATGATGAATGAGCTCATCCGAAATTAGTGTCACGTTACTAATCATCAAGTGAATGTCCAGTTCTTACTTCAACTACAACCAGAATGGCAAAGGTTTATGACACTTGTTAAGCAGAGTTAAGAGCTGAAGACTGTCTCCTATCACAAGCTTTATGACATTCTGAAGCAACACCAGAATGAAGTCAATGAGATAAGAACTGAAAGACTAGCACGTACGCTAAGTCCACTTGCACTTTTTTGCCAACAACAACAGTTTACCATCATCAAAACATCTACTCAAAACACTTAATAATCCTCCACCAGATCGCAACAGTCTACCAAAAATATAGAGGAAAAGCAATTTGTTACTTCTGTTCTCTCCTTACTTATGATCCAGAACCTGCTACGGTTACTAAAGATAGGAGATGTCAAAGGACAAGGAGATTGACAAACTCATGGCTTTAAATTTCCCTCTCTCGTTAAGAAAATCTACAAACCTACTCAACAACAACCTTCAAACTTCATCAAATACACAGTCATGGATAATCAGAGATAATTTCCAAGATCAATAGAGGAACTGGGTATGATTAATCAAGAGGGCCATTTAATGGTTTGCTATGGGCTGAGGGAAAATGTAGGTAATTTTGTAGGTTCAGAAGTCGAGGAATTCGTGATATACTGCAAGGAATATGGGCATGTAAACAAGGGAATGTCAGAAAACTAAAAATGAGTAAAGATGCAGTCTTAACACAAGGAAAAAATGTTATGTGTGTAAACAAGAGGAAGACTGGTTTCAGTTGAATCAATAACAAGCTGATTGGAAAGGATGAATACTAAGATGGTTCTGAAGAACAGGAATTGGAAGCACATTATATTTACATGCACAGATTCAAGAGGTTACTCCATATTCCAGTGACGAATTCTGGACCAATTCTTTGATGATGAGTCCAATGCATAAGGTACAAAACAATAATGACAACTATAATGTGTTTGCCATGGAAAATGAACATCCTGAGCAACCTGAATCTAGTAATGACATATATCTGACGGAACAAGGTGACACAAATATCACTATTGATTCATTGGATATATGTTATGATAGAGCTCAGGATGACCAGGATGAAACTGATGATCTTGATCAAGAACGTGATTTGCTTGCTTCTTTAATTCAAAAGCGACAATGTGAAATGATGACGTAACAAAACTGAAATAAATGTTTGGAATCATCAAACAAGGAGTTATTGATAAATTAAAAGGTGAAATTGAAGATCAAAACTAAGAATAAAAGTTTAGAAGCATCAAATAACCATTTCAATAAGCATAACAAAGATCTTCCAAGACAAACAGTTGATTTTAAAGACCTTAAGAAGTTCCAAGCGGAACGTAATAAGTATAATGAATGTTGAATTACGCTCAAAGGTGAAATTAATTGTGCAAAAGCTAAAGGGATTTACTGTCATACAAATCAATTTTGAAAAATCAATCTAATGCATATACTCAAATAATAAATGATTTAAATCAAACAATTCGGCATAGAAAAAGGAGCTTTGTGCATATCAAGAACCATCTCCATAATGTACACAAGCAAAGGGGCCTCCAGATTAAGCTTTACAAAACTCGTGAAGACAAGGAAATTGATAAAGTCATTGCTTTAGAAAACAAAGTCAAGGTTTTGAATGATATTGTATATAAAATTGGCCAATCTGTCCAAACAATGAATATGCTTAATCGTAATTGTAAAACAAGTTTTGCAAACCCTGAGTTCCTCAAGAAAGCTCAAAGAGTGAATCCTCGTCTGTATGATATAGGTTGCTATAATTATAATCCTGCGTTAATGTTAGCCCCTGAATCTGACAAAATGATTCGTCTTAAAAAAGAACGTCAATCAAAATTAAGCGATTTAATCAGACTGTTTGATTATGATTAGTTGAATAATCTTTATGATTTGTTCGTTCCATAAAGGGAAAAGTCAGTTGAACAACACTATTTTCCAAAAACGTCAAAGAGGTGTCATACATCTTCTAATAAGGAATTTTCCAAAGAGTCTTTTCGTAAACAAACAACTTTGTTAGTAAAACAAATGGATGAATCCATTCCTTGGGATCAAAAGTGTAAAAGCATAACTAACGTATCAAGATTAAAAAGAGTGTTCACATGATTTTTGACAGGTGGAACATGCAAACCAAACAATAGCCAAAAGAAACCAAATTTGGTAACATCGAATTCCTTTCATTCAAACACAATAGAAGGAAATTTTAGCCCCCCAAATTACAGACTCCCATGCGGACTTAGAAAGATTTTCACTTGTGTTTGAACGATGGAAATGGTTGCTAGAATTTGAGATACTTTAATTCTCTTGACATGAAGTAGACACTCTCAAATCTAACTAGAAACTCAAAAACATGTTTTTGAATTAAATTGACCGACTTTTCAAGGGAATATTAAATGCTGATCACATGAATGCAATACGTGTATGTACACTGATCCTGATGAATTTACAATTTGAAATGTGATTACGTAGAAACCTGGGAAAAATATGAACAAACTTGAAAAAGACTTTATAAAAATAGTAGAAAAATGTCAAAGAGTTTTTGAAGCACTTCAGAAACATGCGATTAAATCTTAAAACTTGATTTACAACAGTGGTAAGAAAAGATAAAAAATGACAAATCTTTTTCAAAGAAAATCATCAAACTATTTCTAAAAGAACGAATAGTATTTTGAAATTCAAGAGCTTGAAAGCTCAATTACAAGAGAAAGGAATTGCAATAGTGAGTTGAAAAACTCATAGAAAAGATGAAAAGGAAATCTTTGAAACTAATTTTGAAAAATCAATGGTTATTCTGACAACCGAATGCTTTTTAAAAGTCAAAGACAATTCATTTAGGTAAACCAGCTATTTTGTCATATTCTCTTGCAAAGAAAGATTTCTCAAGTCAAAGCCAGTACCGCACAAAATGAGTGTCCAACGAGATTTTTCAAACCAGTCACTACACCGATCTTGCCTCAGAATATGTTGCCAATTGTCATAGAACACAAATGATATTGCACCAGGAATGTAAAAAGTGCACACAAAGCCTAAATCAAACTAAACACCTCATTGCATCAAGACATTAGAATCCTAACAAACGCGTGTCCTATTCTCAACAGGAGTCATTCCCTACTAGTGTGTAACAGACCACAGCTAAGCGCATCAACTAGAAATAGAGTCATGTCTAACAACAGTCAAGGTATGAGCGACAAAGTAGAAGACTCACCATAGGAATTTTAAGTTTTCTAATAATAAAACGTCTATAACTGCGTGTAATGATAGTTTGAATGCTAAGACTTTAAATGTTAATTTTAGTTGTGTGACTTTCGGCAAATGTGTGTTCAATCTAAATCATGATTTGTGTGTTCTACATTATATTAATAGCATGAATTCTAGGACTAGACACCAATGGCTTTGTGCCTATTAGAAACTAGAGAACCCAGCAGAATTGAACCCAATCTGTTGCAACATCCAGTAAGAAAAACCGTGCAACAACTCCCTGTCAATACATCTAGAAACCATAACTAGGATTTATATGAGCCAATTTAGTAAGGCATGTATTGTTTTTTTTTTTGGTGGTATCCCTAAGTATACTCTACCCGATAAAATAGGAACCTAAGTCTCAAAAAGGAAATGTTAACCCAAAATTATAATGTCTCTTATGGGGTGGGGGGGGGGGGGGGGGGGGTGGGGGGGGGGGGGGGGGGGGGGGGGGGGGGGGGGGGGGGGGGGGGGGGGAAATGCATCTAGAACTGCTAATATTTTGGAACATAAGCCTCCTAGGTGTTCCAATGTGTCCAATACTCCATTGTCTTCTAATTCTTTTGCAGCTCATAGAGATCATTCTATTTATCGTCGACTCTGGGTGCTCAAATCACATAACCAAAAATCTCAAACTTCTAAATAATTTTGTGGAGAAATTGCTAGAACGGGTGAAGTTTGGAAAATGAACAAATTAACACCAATTCTTGCTAAGGAATCTGTTCAAGGAAGCGATTACTATCAAAAGGGTTTATTATGTCGAAGGGCTGAATCACAATTTATTCTTCGTTGGTTAATTCTGTGATGCGGATTTAGAAGTTGCTTTTCGAAAGTATACGTGTTACATCCATGATTTGAAGGGAAATGATCTTCTGCAGTTTTCTCGTGGCATAAATTCTTTGTATTCCATTACTCTAACAAGACTCAATAACTCCAATCCAATTACTTATATGGGCTAAAGCAACGCCGTCTCAAGTCTTGGGTATGCATTGTTCGTCTATCTCATTTAAACTTCGACACCATCAACTTGCTTTTGAAGAATAATATTGTGAATGGCCTCCAAAGCAGAAATTCGTTAAAGAGTCATCTGTGTTCTCTTGTGATTTATGGAAAAAAAAAAGAAAGTCTTTCACACTAAGACTACCCCAACTCAAAAATAACGTTACAACTTCTACACATGACTTATGTGGTCCAATGCGGGTAGAAAGCCTTATGGAAAGAAATAATGTTCTCGTAATTGTTGATGACTACCCGCGAATATACTTGACTCACTTTTTGAGGTCCAAAGACAAAAGCCTGGAGTTCTCATTTTGGGGGAATTTTTTCCTCACACTTTTCAAAGAGGACTTCATGCTCAAGTTACAACATTTGGAACTGACAAAGGCACGTACTTTCTTATAAAACCTTCATGCAATACTTTGCAAAAGAGGAATAAGACACGAACGTCAACAGCTCCCGAACCTAACAAAACGGCATTGTCGAAAGATGGAACCAAACTCTTGTTTAGGCTAAGCTCGAACATGCTACGCGCCGGCTAAAGTTCTTTGTTTCTTCTGGGCTTGAAGATTGCAACAGGCAAGTTACTCAAACTGTTACTGTAATTCCTCAACATAGAAAAACACCTTACCATATCCATCAATGCCCGGAAACCGATCATTCAAGTTCTTTCACATCATTGGTTCTCTTTGCTACATCGTCAAAGATATGTGAAAAAACTAATAAAAATAAGGAAAAAGTGATGCATGTATTTTTGTTGGTTTCCTACTCAGTCAAAGGCTTACAGGGTAGATTAACAAGAGAACAAGAAGGATAGTTGAAAACCAATTCATGTTAACTGTTGAATCGAATTGCCTCAAGATGGCTTCAGATCCACGTCCAGTTCTGACCCCGGTCCACAATGTTCAACAACGGTACTTGAACAAGACAGTTTAAGTCCCGGTCCACAAAGTCAAGAAAATGTTCCTCAAGTTGCTGAGACAGTAACAACGTCAAATGAGCTGGAATTGCTATATAGTCTGATGTTCAGTGAATTACTCAATGGAACTTCTCCTGTTGTGTCAAAGTCTTCCGCTGTACATGCTGCTGATAATCCCGATAAACGTCAACAGATAACACAACTCACACTGTCTACAACACTGATGTTGCAGATCAACCTCATTGAATACTTATTCAACACAACAAACTTCAACACCACAACTCAATACCAACAACTGTCACTGCACCTGAGAACATTATTCAAGCAGAAACCAATACAGAAAATGCACAATTTGACGACGATGAATTTATCAACATCTTTAGTACACCGGTACAAGAACAAGGGGAGACATCATCTCGTCATGTTGATTCGTCAAATATGCATACTTTCTATCAACACCATCCTTCCGCACAACGTTGGACAAAAGATCATCCATTAGAACAAAGTCCATTGAAATCCTCTCAATCATTTAGAACAAGACGCCAGCTAGAAACTGATCGCAAGATGGTGTTATGATCCGCACTCACCTAAGTCGAACCTAACCATAGAACACAAAGAAGCCATGGCTGAATCTGCCATGATTTAATCAATACAGGAAAACTTCATCAGTTTGATCGACTAGAGTAAGGAATATCGACAGACCCTCAATGCAAAAATGTCATTAACATTAAAGTGCACTGGAAAAACAAACGAGATGAGGAAATACTGTCTTATGCAAAAAAACCCAAAAAAAAAAAATCTGTCTTGTAAAGCTAAGGGATATGCTCAAAAGGAAGGAATTGATTTCGAAGAGTCATTTGCACCAGTTGCTCGGTTGGAAGCTGTACGGTTGTTCATTGCGTATGCTGCACACAAATCATTTATAGTGTACCAAATGGACGTTAAAACAACATTTCTTTATGGACCTCTGAAGGAAGAAGTGTACGTAAACCAACCAGATGGATTTGTTGACCCATATCATCCTGACAAAGTTTACCGTCTCAAGAAAGCATTATATGGTCTCCAAACAGCACAAGATCTGATATGATAAACTCTCCATCTTCCTGGAATCCGAAGGGATTCTCAAAATGCTCTATTGATCCAACTATGTTCATAACTAAACATGAGGAACACATATTGCTTGTGCAAATTTACGTTAATGACATAATTTTTGGTTCTACGAACCTAAAACTTTCAAAACGATTTGGAAAACTAATGCACAACAAGTTTGATATGTCTATGATGGGGGAGCTGAAATTTCCTTTTTTAGGAATTCAGATTCACCAATACCCCCTCAGTGGTATCTTCATAAACCAACTAAGTATGCTCAAGAGAACTTAAAAAGCATGGTATTACCTCATTGGATAGATTGGTACACCATGGCTACAAAACACCTTGAGCTGACTTGAGTGATACCCTTCGACAAATGAATATCGTAGTATGGTCGGAGCTCACTCATGAACCCTAACATCAAGTAAGACCAGATATTGTCATGCAAACATGTTAGTGTGCTCGCTAATCAAGCAAAACCTACTGAGAAACATCTCACCTGCGGTTATACGTATCTTTCGGTACCATTAAAGACTCCAATTTAACATGGTCTCTGGTATCCTAAGGACACCGGATTGAACTAAACTACTTTTTTTAGATCGAATCACGGCCGGGCTGTCTCCAATCACGTAAGAGGTACATCTGTGGCATACAAATTTCTAGTGGTTGAAAAGTTAGTCAGTTGTCTCCAAAAGCAGGACTACATCTAATGTCTTCAGCAGCACCAATATGTGTCTTTATCTGCGTGCAGCGCACAAGTTCATGGTTGAGAACTCAGCTCACAGATTATGGCTTCCCACTTTGATAAAATACCTATGTATTGTGACTTAAAAGGCAGCCCATAAGCCATCTCGTGCAATCCAGTCCGCCTATTCCCATACCAAGCACATCGATGTTCCAGATATCACTTCATCAAGAAACAGGTTGAAAAGGGTATTGTTGAATTATTCTTTGTCGGAACTGAATACCAGTTTAGCTGACTTTTTACACTAAAGCATTATCGAAGAAAGGCTTTAGTACTTGTCAACGACTCGGTATGAGATGTTTTACTCCAGATGAACTGGAGAGTTTTATATTCTGGGCAATAAATAGCTTGATCCATCAAACATCAATTTGTATTTATTTTTATTCTCTATTTATTTTTTATTTATAAAAATTTTGAAAAATAAAATAAAATAGAAAAATATAAAACCTAGAAAAACAAAATATAAAATCTGAAAATTTTTAAAAATACCAAAAAGAATCTTCTCGACAGTGTTCTGGAATCGATAAATTTACGTACCTAGAAAATGTAGATTAACATCGATAGAAGCACAGGCGTGTAAATGAGAGTTCGAACAGGAGTTTTCAAACGCTTTCAAACATGTCATTTCTAAATTTTCCTCATGACTTATGTACATTTCATACATAACTCTGTCCCGGAATGTATTAGGGAATGTACGCTTCAGGCGCTTACTCTAAAAAAGAAAAAAGTCTTCTATCATGTTTTTTAAAACGTTAACACAATTTTTCAAAAAGAACTTTAAATTGTCCAAATATTGTCTACAATATAATTTGTGTATGTTTTACATAAAAAGAGGTATTTGGTTTAAAATTGTGTGTTCAACAATCCTTTCCCTTCGATAATTTTTTAAAGAATTGTAGTACGCAATGTCATTTAAAAAATCATTTATGAGGGGGGGGCTTTATTTAAAACAAAGACCTTTTTAATGATTAGATACATCACATAAATGTCAATTTTATGTATCCAAACACATTTTGTGAAATTAAAATGTGCAAACTTAATGTCAATTAATAATATACATTGTTCACTAAGGCATCTCACTCCGTCTTCAACATTTTGTGGTGTCATATCAATTTTTCATTCCAATGTCAAGTTTTAATAAATATTGGTATCCCACATATATTGTTGAAGGGGAGCTATCCGGAAAATGAATTCATGCAATATCGTAGTATAATTTTTTCTCCCCATGGAATTTTTCATGTCAAATTTTAATCAATTGGTATTTCAAATACTAAGTGTTTTATTATTTAAAATAAGGGGAGAAAATGTGATTAAAATATGTATAGTTCGAATGTGATCTTTAGGACTCAAAGTGCAACTCGTTCCTTCATGTGGCTAAATAATTTTTCGAATCTCGAGCACATGGTGTAGGGGGAGTATTTGAAAATAACAATGTCAGAAAATGGTTTTATGGTTCGATCCTCTATACCCAACAAACCCAATAATTTCACGATGATTCTGAATCAAAGAGATAGTTAGAGTTAATTCCCACGATCCAACCAAAACCGAGGGATCTACCCAAGGACACGCTATAGTTAGAAATAACAGTCCCTTAGGTATTAATGGAATAAAATCGTGATAAGGAAAAAATGCCGACTAAGATTTGACTAACACTGGAATCAATCACAACAAGTGTTAGTAAAATGACGTCTTGGTAAGCAATGAAGGGGTTGAGAATTCAAAAGAAATGTATGATCAAGGTAAAAAGAAAAGAAGCCCCTCCTTACACCATAGGCAGAAAACCAGTCAATACATAATCTAGTCAAAATCACAAAGATGATTGTTGATATTGGAAAAGTCGTCATGGACCCCAGTGATGCATTGCACAACCTTCCCAGCCATTCAAGTTTTCTCTCAAAAGAACCTGGCTCATTTGTCTGGAATACATACGTTATCTATTGACTCTCACTCTGAGATTGTTAAATAGAATAGTGGCAGTTCTGCACCAGCTCCGATTACTAAAAACAAAAGTGGCAAAAATTGAGTCTAGAGCAGAAGAGATCAAATTCAATTCTCCATTATACACAATGTCAAAATAACTCTTTTGAACACCATAAAGTTCACAATTATAACAAAGAGTCTACGCATAATCCTTAGATCTTTCCAGAACATGAGTGATACTTAAGTATTCACAGTGAAGATAGAAATCCAGCTGAGCCAACATCAAAACAAGGCTCTGGTAGTGACTTGCAAGATTCTATACGAATCAAGCTTGTGATAACTGGATATCAATTTTGGTCCAGTAAATAAATTGACGACTAAATTAGAAAGATAGTAACAATCTGATTCACTCTTACCGGGTTGTCTACTTTGAGACGTTTTGGTAATGCGAACTAGCAAGCATGGTGAATCTAATACATCTGTGTTAGAAGATCCTATGCTTTGAGTTGGAAACCCTGTCAAGGAGATTCTTTGAATCTACCTGATCACATGTATAGTATTTATAACGATAAAACGGAAAACCAAAGGTTTAATGCAACCGAATCAAGATGAATGACAAGCCATATTCATCTTTTATTGCTAACATGTCTTATTTCAGGTATAAACGACGGTTGGTGCAGCCTCATTCCACGAGTTGGATTCATAAAACCACATGCTCATTCTCAAGCTTTCAAAGTCAATCGTTCAACACAAGATATTGATTTCTAAACTTCCCCTCATCAAGAGCCTCAAAGTATTAATTAAAGAATCATATTTTGGAAAATTGTTGACCTTATTATCATATAAGTCAAACAAGAATTAACAAGAAAAGCTTTTGGTCAAGAGCACAAGTTGGAACAAGAAAGTCAATCAAGATGATTCAAGTCAAGGAGATGATGCAAGATAACGATCTCAAGAACTCAAAGTCAAAAGATAAAGGCTCAAAATCAAGATCACAAAGCATGAATGAACAAAGCCGTTACAAACAAGACAAGACCATTACAAGGCAAAACATAAACGTTAAACGTCATATCTTCAATCTCATCGGCGGTACAGAGGAGTTTGAAGAAAGAGACCTCAACCATGGTGGAAGATTGTTACTTAAAATATTAAGTCAAACAAGAATGTTATCGGTCTTAGAAAGTCAAACTAGGTCTTGTATTGTAATAGGCTAGTCGGGTTCAACGGGCTTGGATTGTAATCTAATATTGTCTATGTATCAGGCTAAAAGCCCACGAGAAGCCAAGCCCGGCCCATTTAGAAGCCCATACGCCTCACTTAAGGCAAAAGGGTATAAATATCCCTTCACCACACTTGGTGAAGGGTGTTGGTTACATTTTTTCATTCACTTGTAACTCACCATTCTCTCTAATCTAGTTGTTTCTCTTTCTACTTTCTCTCTCTAAGATTTCTTCTTATTTCTTGCTTATTGGTGCTTATTAATAAGTTGTGTTTGGATTATATAGTAGGATAACATTGTGACCAATACATTTCAGCATACTTAACTGGTTTTTCTTATTGTTTAGGTCTAACAAATTCTATCTTAGCAACAGTAGGAGAAATAGTTTTCTTCTCTAAATTATCATCTGACACCAACTCCTTAACCAATGGGGCATCAGAAGTTTCCCTAACCTCATTAGAAATATCTTCACTAACATTCTTACTAGTCTTAGGTCCATAGCCTTCAAACTCAGGCTGTTGAAACTCCTCTAGATCAGAGTAAGACAAATCAAGATTTGGGGGTGAAAATAACCTTGTAGGAGGAGGTGGGACAGCATTATAGCTTACAAACCCCAGACCCTTTCTACTTTTATCAGATATCTGACTCCCTATTAATTTGTCTAGACTCTTAGAAGCATTATCAAAATTTTCAATTTTAAGTTGATTGCTTTTTTTTCTTGCTTAAGCTTTTCTAACTCACTTTTAAGCATACTAATTTTTTAGTCTTTATATGAGATATCTCTTTTAGGTTAGAAACAAGTTGCTCACAAAAAATAACCTCATTCTTATTGTAAAACAAGTTGTCTCTTCTACAGTATGCTAATCCTTTTTTAAAATTTGCTAAATTGAACTCAGATTTGTTAAACTCTATTCTTAAATCATCAAGTTAAGTTTTAAGAGTTTCACAACTTTTTAGACAGGTTTTTGAACAAGTTTTATCATTATGTACCTCAGAGTTTGAAAAAGCTATAAGAGCCATGTTTGTAGGGACTTCATCATCTGCCATATAGCTCCAGTCAAAACCAGCTCCATCAATAGCCAACATAGCTTTGGAAGAAGTTTCTTCCACATTTACAGTCTTTCTAGAGCTGTCTTGATTCCAGTTCCTGCTATCTTGGTTCCTTGGTCCTCTGCATTCCCTTGCAAAGTGTCCCAACTTATGACAGTTGAAACACTTCACCTTTGACTTGTCATATCCAGCTGTGTCACTCCCATTGATAATGATCTTTTTACCAGTTTTTTGGAAAAACCTTCATGTCCTCATGCTCAGCAATGCTAACTGCCATTTCAAATCTATTTCTTCTATGTCATCTTTATGGATTTATTTAAGGTCCTCATATACAAGTTGAGACCCGTTTAGTTGACTTGCCAAAAATGCATAACCAATGTCATCACTTAAGTTAGTAGTACTAACTAGAGGCATAGCAGGCTAAACTTGTAGTGTTAGCATACAAACTCCATAAGCATATTAACTTCATTGTACTGCTAGAAAAAGAGAAGTACACAAAAGCCATGTTTTGAGAATTTGAGCTTGAGCTTGCAGTTCCTTTAACTACTTGTTCAACCATCTTGAAATTGTTGTATATATCATCAAAGCTCATTGTGTCTAGATCAGGTTTATTCTTCCAGACCACAACATGAGTATTTCATTCAGAAAGTAGACTTCTCAAAAATTTCAAATTGAGATCTTCTTATGAAATATTTTCACCCAAGATAGCCAGTTGACTTACAATCTTTTGAAGCCTGTTAAAAATAGTGTCAAGAGACTCTATGCTTGGAGTACTAAAGTTCTTATACATTTGCTTCAGGAGAGTCTTTTGAGTCTTCTTTGTGGCTTCATTACCACCAGATCTTGTTTGTATATCAGCAAACAAAGTCTTAGCATCTTTATACTGATTAAATTATTAGATGTTCATTAGAATGCATCAGTTACATACTTTTTGCCTTCATATATTCTTTTATGAACCTTTTTCTTCAGTATTACAGGACCTGGTATTAGTGTAGTTAGGTACCATCAGCATTTGGTTGTTGTTTTAGCTGAGGTTTGAATGAGTTTCCATCGCTAAGACATGTCCGTAGAGCATAAACTTGTACTTGAAAGTAATGCTCAAACCTGAGTCTCCACATATTAATAATTCACACTGTTTTGAGAGTGAGCAACTATGCAGTAGTAGTGGATTTGAGCAGTTTCTAGATCCATCTCTCCCTGTAGTAAAGAGTTCCTTCATTGTTAGTTTTCATATCATGCCAAAGATTGAGAAGTACGTAACAGAATCTGTTGATCCCAACTTAAGATCGATTCCTTGGCTTGTAAAGGTTAAGTTATTTTGGATTGAACCAAAACAACTATGGTGGAAACTTTATGAATACTAAAGAGTATACGGAATCTATTCTTTAATACTTAGAAGAATATTAATGAAACAGTAAACGGTATGAACAATGTATGAACAATGATATTACTAAAAAGCTCCAATATTATTATCAATAATACGAGTACTCTATGTAGTACTAGGGTTTATAACCTTGAAGCTATATATCAAAACGTATGAATGTATATGTGTATAACCATAACCTATGATCTCCTTTTATACACCAAGGAGTCCTTTACAAGATAACTAAAATCTTCTATAATTCTAAATGATAACTGCAAATCTTCTAACATAATAAGATATACATATCTTTTACAAAACTATCTCATACTTATCCCGTAAGTAAACTTAATAAGCAATCTTCATCTTTATCCTTCTAATAGTAGAAACTCTTCTAGCAGGTGTAATCTTTCAGCAGTTGTAACCAGCAGTATTAACCTTTATTCCAGCAGCACTAATTGTGTACAAGCAGTAGTAACTACTTAGAATATTTTCTTCATTCTTTATCAGCAATACTAAGTTATACTAGCAGTACCAACTTCATGCTAATAGTTGTAACTTTACTTAAGCAGTACTAATATACACTAGCAGTACTAAGTTACACTAATAGTAGTAACTTTTATACTAGCAGTGTTAACTACTTAGTAGTATTTCTTTTAAGTCTCTGAGCAATCTTAACTTCCATTAGTAGTAGTAACTCTAACCTTAGCAATATTAACTCTAAGATCATCATGAAGCCTTTTGATCATAACAATCCTCCCCTAAACTTGATATTCATGTTTTGAATTCTCAAGTTTCTTGATTAAAAGCTTTATCTTGTCTGAGAGGATGCATTCAAACATTTCCAGGATGCTTACACTATTTTGTCATGAGTTTTAGAAGTTGATAGCACATCTCATTCCAATAGTCAGTTTAAAGCTTCTTGTTGAGCATTTTTGTGATTGTTGCAGGTGTGAGTAGATACTTTTTCTCTACCAGCATAAAGATATGCAGATTCTGAAATCTCACAAAATGTACACCGCTTGATGAGAATAGCTTCAAAACTGACACATTGTATCCTTGTAGATTTCTCCATACTTCACTTTCTACATTAGGTTCAAACATTACTTTCAGATCACCTCATAACACTCTTTAATATGCCTCCTCTAGCCTTGTATTCCCATGTTTAGCTTTAACCAACTTCCAGTGTGTTTCCAGGTCTTCTCTGTTAATGTTTTGAAGCATTCTAATCATTGATGAGTACCTCTTTGAACTTTCATCAGCTCTGATGATTTAAAAGTATCCCATCTTTCCTTCTTTGATGATTTTCCAGTCAACAATGATTGGGGACTTAGTGGCTAGTGGTATAGCATCAATTGCTACCTCATCATCAGGAACTATCTCCATAAGCTTTTTCATTTCTGCTTCATCATCCACTTCAGCTTCTACATTCTCATCTATCTTTAGCTTCTTTGAATTATTAGACTTAAGTTTTTCTCTTGTTCTCTTCTTACTTCATTCTGCCTGACTTTTACTTCCTTTCATAACCTTTGTATCCATAGGAATAAATGAATCTACCCACTTCATAGTATTGTCAAATAACATCTGAATTTTTTCAGAACTTTTGTTCTTCAACTGACTATGCTTGTAATTAGCCATATTTTTCAAATAAGTACACATTTGATCCCTCTTTTGGGCTTTGGTTGGTGGTTTTCTTATGATCTCTTTAGCTCTAAGCTTTGCAAAGTGCTTTTTTCTTTTGTCCATGAGCTCTACAAATAGTTTTGATCTTTCTTCAATTTTTAACTCTCCCTGTTCTTCTGCTTGTAGTCTCTGAGCTAACTCATAATCTGCCTTCATCATAGCTTGAGTATTATCCCATTGACAGTTTTTATCTTAGCAGTAGCCCAGAACTGCTTAATGCATGAAGTATAGATGGTAGGATTCACCGTTAGCGCATATCTGATAGAACTTGCATTTAAAAAATCAATAATTCCCTCAAACCCATCAATTTCTTTGGGTTTCTCCAAAAACACAACCAAATTGTGAGTTTCAGCAAACTTTAGGTTCGACATTGTGTTGGGTTTTGGTGATGAATGATAAAATTGAGTTAGGGTTTATAATTAGAGTATATATCAAAGTGTAAAATCGATCAAATGAGTGATTAAACCTTTAATCGAAGTATTTATGAAATCACCCTCAGCAACATTAACTAAGACTGGCAGCATTAACTAAGACTGGCAATAGTAAGTGTATGCCTAGCAGCATTAACTTAACCAGCAGTAGTAAGTTTATGCCTAACAGCATTAACTTTGAGTCACCAGCATTAACTCTAATTTCGTTCCAAAAAGCATTTCTATTATCATTTTTGATTCTCAAAAGCTCTCTTTCTGTTTTTATTCTCACAATATCTCTCAATTCTTTTTCTTACTGAATCACTCTGTCTGTTTTTATTTTCACACATCTCTCTTTCTGTTTTTCATTCTCACCAATTTCTCTCATTTCTTTTTCTCACCAATTCACTCTATCTATTTTTATTTTCACACATCTCTCTTTCTTTTTTTCATTCTCACTATTTCTCTCATTTCTTTTAGCTCACAGAGTCACTCTTTCTATTTTTGTTTCACACATCTCTCTTTCTGTTTTTCAGCACACTATTTCTCTCATTTCTTTTCTCACCAATTCACTTTATCTGTTTTTATTTTCACACATCTCTCTTTTTATTTTTCATTCTCACTATTTCTCTCATTTCTCTCATTTCTTTTAGCTCACAGAGTCACCCTTTTTATTTTTGTTTCACACGTCTCTTTTTTTGTTTTTCAGCTCACTATTTCTCTCATTTCTTTTTCTCACCAATTCATTCTATCTGTTTTTATTTTCACACATCTCTCTTTCTGTTTTTATGCTCACCAATTTCTCTCAATACTCACAATATTAATTATAACAAACAGTAGTAAGTATAACTAACAACATTAACATATCAGTATTAAGTATAACTAGCAGCACTAATTATACTTACCAGTAGAAAGTTAGTCCAACAACACTAACTTGAATTTCATAATTGGTTGTTGTTCCATTCCTGTTGATACAAAAGTTGGACGATCCTTGATTAGGTCCGAATTAGGTGTAATACAGATCTGTTAGGCTCCGGTTCCTGTAT
>BQNB010073648.1:0-32045 GCA_026074375.1 Tanacetum coccineum
GTGAGGTGGGGTAAGATGTGGGGTGAAGGGTTTTGGTTGTTTGTTGCAGGGTTTTGTCTGGTTATGGTGAGTGAGAGAGACGGTGAACAGTACTGGTTGGTTTTGGCGAGAACGAGAGGTTTATTTGGGTGTTAGGATAACAGGGTAAGGGTTTTGGGACTTTGGTAATAATGGTCCCTGAAGGTATATTCTGGTATTGCAATGATGGTCCTTGTAATTTGCATCTTGGGTCCTTTAGGTTAGCAAGATGTTTGCACTGTTAGTCCTTTTGGACTAACGGTGTAAATGGGTAAAGGGTGATATGGCTAACAGTGTTATGGTGATTGGGCCAGGATATGGATATGGGCTATTTTTATACTCGGTAGGTTATAAGAAAAAGGGAAATGGGCTTTTTGTTGGGAATAAGGGTTTCGTAATAAAAGTGGCCTGACCCGACCCACTAAAATGGGTACGGGTCGGCCCATTTTATCATGATAGGGTTTCGGGTTCGTTTTTCCATTCCCTTTCCAATGCCGTATCCCGGGGTTGACTTTGACTTTGTCTTGACTTCATTAAATGCTCCGTTTTCAATCCTTTTGTACCTTTGGCCTTCGTTTTTTGCGCTCTTTCCAATTTCGTGCTCGGTTTTGTCCGGTTTGGCTTCGTTATTATCCTTTAGTGAAATATCCGGTACCTGCACAGTACAAACACAAAAACAAGCATATATAGGGCATTTTATGTGCGTTTTTGGTCGTTTAGGGTCGTTTTATTGAGTAAAAGGTATGTGTAATTACACACATACCAAAATCTCCCATACTAAACTATTACGTGTCCCCATGCAATGATATAAGTAAACACTTAGAAAATTAAGAATCTCAATCCCCCTCGACTAATAACCTCGAAAAGTAGTTAATTGTTCATCAAGGGGAATTAGAGAATCAATAGTTTTGAAAAGCCCCGTCTTTACCATTTTTAAATATACATACACTTATTCCCACATATTTTTGTATTTTTTTAAGCAACTAACTTATTTGACTTTCGTTATTTTCATAACCGTTAGGGATCATAGAACAAGACGTATTTCAATCCTAAAATGCCATAAAAAAGGATAAATTCATCGTCCTCGACTTTTCACTCGTCCCAAACCAAGCTTAAAACGAAATCACCGTTAAATATAAGTTAAGATGCTAACACTACTCATATTTGTAACTTGTGAACTTTTCACTCCCGACAATTATTATATATTAGGTGAATGTGCCATTTTGAATTTCAACCATGGATCAACGTTTTGCAAAATTTCTATGCTTCACGTTCCACCCGAGAATAATGAGTTTGAAGGCGAGATCATCCCATGTAGCGACTTTCGTCTCGGCACATCCTAACCTTGCGGCTAAGTGACCAGGCTTTTGACACCCCACAGAGACTAGTATCGGGACTCACGGACCTTAGGTTTCAAAAACTCTTAGGTTTCCCGTTTACACATAGCTTATTTAGAAAAAGCACAACTTAAAATGAAATAGTCTAAGTTCAAAAGCATATTTAAATTTAACAAAAAGAGTTTTTCCTTACATTTATTAATTCACACTTAACATTAAACATAACCATGATGCAGATGTAACCCTCGACCTTTTAGAATGCTGCAACATCGGTTGTGAGCCGGTAAGATGCAGCAAACTTTTATCAGTCTCGGATTATTATTCTTACTATGGGCTTTCTTTAGATAGCTGTAACATCGGTTGTGAGCCGGCAAGATGCAACAAACTTTTATCAGCCCACACTTTATAATTATTACTCTTCATTATTTTTTTCCATTTTTCATCATTTTTTTCATTTTTTTCATTTTACTTTATTTACGATATATAAAGAAGACTTCTTTTTGGAAAATTTAAGTATAAATTTGAATTAAGACTAAAATTATTGCTATCAACTACATAAAAATTGTTAATTTAAGTTTAATTTCCAAAAATAGCACGTATTATTAGTCCGGTTAGGAGCTTATGGGAGAAAAAGCCACAAATTACATACATGAGCTCTTAAGATTTCTAAAAATATTCATATGGTTAGCATCTAACTCATACTTATCTCTATATTTTTGGTTCTTCGGAATTTCTTCGTATGCAGAGTCTAATAGTTTAGAACAATAATATGCTCACAAGCTCGATCGAGTCAAAAATTTATTTCTTTCTACCCGCGAAAGTCAAAAATTATGCAAAAAAACAATTATTTATTTTTGAATATTTTTTAAAATTTTGATTTTTTTTGGTATTGGAGTGGTAAAAATCGGGATTTGTGAAAATAGACTGCTGCTCAATCAAATGTTGTTCCCCACTATTAGTATTAAACATTGTCCTCAATGTTTTAAGAAGGGTCTCTACGTAAATCCTAAGCCGTTTATTAAGTATGCTTAAAGATAAACGTTAGTCGATAAGATTTGGATATTGGATTTTCCAAATGAAGCTGAGGATGTGAAGCTCGAGTAATCGAAGGACAAAACCGCGAGCACGAGAGGCCTCAAAAATCCGGGCAATCCTGGACATACACAAAAACCACAAAACACGAGAAAGGTAGAGGTGAGCCTCATCACAACACAAAACACTTATTTATTACTACTACTAGGATAAGCATGGGTTGCCACCCACGAAGCGCCTTGTTTTTGTTAACCGAGTCACAAGCTCGACTCGACCCCGAATTCATTGGTCCATGGGGAAGCACGTGGAAGATAAAATCTCCATCGGACTTTCATTCAAGTTGTTTGGATAAACATTAAATTTCAAGAAAGTTCCACTCCGATGAGATATACTCGGCATAAAAGAATGATAAATGGAGATGCCAGGGTCAAAAATGGTATCTTCATTCCCGGTGGAGAGAATATATGGAGGAGAAACGGGATACGCGAGAAAAGGAAGAAAGATCCATACAACATAAGCGAAGAGAGAATCACTAGAAAGAATGTAATCCAGATCCAGGTAAAGGGTGGGATGGGTGGACAAAATATTAGGCACATGAACTCTTGGTTCTCTTGTCAGTTTATCAAAAATATCATCTACCACATCCATAGTAAGATTGCCCAGTTCGGGCTTAATCTTAAAGTAGAAATGATCATACTCCGGTGGAGATATGATGTGACCGAGTTCATCGGCGAACTGCTCATGATAAACGTCACTCCTATCGGCAGGAGGAAATGGATCGATCGAAAGATCAAAGATAAACGAATCACATTTATAAAGAGAAGAATTAGAATGAGTAGTGGTACTGCCACTACTATTCTCTTCAATATGATCGTCATCAAAATAGAAAACTTCATGATCCGTAAGAGAATAATCAGAATGAGAAGTGGGATTGCCACTACTTTTCTCTTCCAAATCAAAGCAGAAAGTTTTAGATTCGGGTAAAGAATTATCAAAGGTGTTAGTCTCCTCCAAGAAAAAGTTAGGAGATGTGGAGGAAGACTTGGTTATAGAATCGGAAGATGGAGTGGGATTATCTTTTAATGCTTCGATGTTAGCAATAAGAAGATTGACATTCAACAATTTTTCACAAAGGATATCGTCTTTGATTGTTAGAATAATATCAGTATCAATCCCTCCAACTTCCGGGATAACACTCTCCACCGCCTCTAAGCTGACAAGCTCAGAATCGGGAGGTGATGCCTCAACATACTCGATGTCGTCAATATAGAAAGAGTCGTCATCAATCGAAGTAGAATCATCGTTAGACTCAGAGAAATCCTCAAATTAATCTTTAGAAATGTCAAGAGGCGGAGAATTATCACAAAAAGGCACATCACACATTTTATTGGGAATACCCTCGGACTCACTTGGAATCGGGACAAGCTTCTCAACACTAGACTTTATTACTTCGTCTGATTCCGTTGCCAGAATAGTGTCAAGATGATCATCCTTCATTATGAGAGAGTCAATGGGCTCCTCGGTTAATAAAACGGGTATGATTTCAACACACGGAGGAAGTTCGGACATAATAATATCTTTCAAGGGAATAGATCTTTCCTCGTCATCGTCATCATCGTAGCAAATGGGAATCTTCCAATATCGAGCTTTAGCCGCTTGCTCTTCCGCAATTCGCTTTTCTTCTTCCTTCTTTTGCATAATTTGACCAACCACATCACATATGGATGTCATTTGCTCTATAAGCTTATTTTGAGAATTGAGAAGGCTATTTTGAGCATTGAAGATTGGATGATTGATGGTATATTGCGGGGGTTGAAATTGGTCAAAACCAAAAGAATTAGGATCATAGCAAGAATTTTGCTCATGATAATAGTCTTCATTCATTGGTTGACATTGGTAAGTTTCATGAGATCCCCCGCAATTTTCACAACAAGGATATTGTTGTTGAAAATTTTGAAAATTTTGTGGAGGGTGGTTTGCAAAATTTGGAGAATCGTTAGAAGAGTACGGAGTTGAAAAATTGATTGGTGTTCCATTTCCAACAGTACAATAAAAACAAACTCCATCATATTCATTACAACCACATTGTTGGCACGTACCAAAAAGACATTGTTGTTGCAAACTTTGCAAATTTTGTAGGATCTCATTAAGGTTTTGATTGTAGCATGGTTCCGGATTAGAGATAATCGGAATTTGCGGTGGACAATTGTAACCATAATGAGCACCTTTCCCACAAGACTTACAAGTACATCGTTGACAAAAGATATCGTCTAACGAATCACCACACTCGTAACAACAATTGTGGTTAATTTGTGGAGGACTTTGTGAAGAATTTACACCGGGGCCTTGTTTGACAACGAATGGCTCTTGATTAACAAAGTTAGTATCGTCATCGGATGACTTGGAAGTGTCTTGGAAGTCTTGAAAAACTTCCTCCAATGTCTTTCGTATTAGAGCACATTGTCGACAATATAGACCATGAACCGGGTCTCCACAATCGAGACAAATTTTTTCAATTTTAAGGGGTCGTTGAGACAAGTCGGGTAGGGGGGGGGGGGGGGGGGGGGGGGGGGGGGGGGGGGGGGGGGGGGGGGGGGGGGGGGGGGGGGGGGGGGGGGGGGGGGGGGGGGGGGGGTAAAAAAGTAAAAAAGGGGCAAGTTTCCACAATTCTGAGGGGGTCCTTCACTAATATCTTATCACGAGACTCTCTAGAAACAACAATAGTCTGTAGTGTATAAAGCTCCACAAGACGAGCATTCTTTAATCGTGTAAAGGGGATTTAAACGATAGTCGAATGACGCCATAAGAATTAAACAATTTAGAGGGATAAGAAGAAGAATTAAATTAGAGGGTCGAGAAAATAAGAATTAAATGAAAAAGAGGTTAAAAGAGATTATTTATGGTTTTTTTGAGTTTTTTTTAACATCATATTTTATTAAAGGACAAAATGAGATTGAATAACTTAAACCTAATAATCAACAAGCTTCACGGTAGCTCTTTAAAAAGAGAAAAACCGCACAAAGGAACGGAGAATAGGAAAGCGCGAAGCTATTAAAAGTCCTTGATCCTTTTAGGGCGTCAGTTCGTTGAACAACCCGCCTTATACCACTCTTATAGTTTGTTTACTTTCAAAGGTGAGCCCGTACTGTCTGCAATGACACAAAAGGCCAAGATTTATCTTTTGTTTGGGAACTATTAAGATAATGCTTCAATTGAAAGCATTATATTGATGGATGATTTTTAAAATTATTATTATGACACTATTTTTATATTTTTGGTTTTTCTTGTTTATATAATAAAAATAAATGAAAAATATTTTTGTATTTTTTATATTTTTATAAAAATAAGAATAAAATATTCACAAACGAGAATGATAACTTCACGAGGAAGGGTCTTCAAGGCACAACAAACCTTCACTCTATGATCGGTACACACCTCTCTTCTTTAGAAGATAAAGCACAAAAATTGATTGAATTCCAAATATATAAATAAATATAAATATATGAGGATAATCAATAATAGTATTATAGTATTACCGGAAGTATCGGTCTCTCGCTTCGTTACCCACAAAGTTCAAAACCGGACCCGGGTCATTATGTCCCAACGAGGCGTGAATGGAAAATTGAGTCGAGGTTTGAAAATGGTGCTTGAATGATCAAAGTTTAGATTTGGTTTTCTAAAACTACTGTAAAAACAAGCAAAGGCACGGAATTTATACTTAAAACTATAGGAAAACATAAAAAGGCAAATGAATGACTTAAAATTCTACGGGAAGCATAAATAAGGCATAAAATGAAAACCT
Organism: Tanacetum coccineum; assembly: GCA_026074375.1. Taxonomy (NCBI): domain Eukaryota; kingdom Viridiplantae; phylum Streptophyta; class Magnoliopsida; order Asterales; family Asteraceae; genus Tanacetum; species Tanacetum coccineum. The sequence goes on from BQNB010073648.1 coordinate 6,190, forward strand.
AAGTCTACGGGAACATGAAAATTAAGGCAATTAAACTTAAAACACAAAAACGAGAACGGGATTTTAAACCCGTTCTTTAAAAAACGAAAATGAGCAAATTTAACCCTACAAATGCAAATTTAATTTTCCTAAGTCCTAAATGATAAAAGAAAATTTTTAAAAAAAGAATTATATTTTTTTGATCATTTTTCTATTTTTTATGAATTAAATACGATTTTAATGAAAATAAATGATTAAAAATACTAAACTAATTATTAAAAATCTTAAAAAATTCAGAAAATTAATTTCAACTATTTAAAACCTAGGAAAAATAAGAAAGCTGAAAAAGCAAATCAAATAAGCAGTCAAAATAAGCAAATAAGGGCTGATAGCTTAAAGGGCAAACAAGGCATAAAAGATTAATGAGAAGGACTTATGACAGAAAAGTCCCAAGGGCAGAGATGGTTTGTGTGTGGTGTGTGTGGGACGTTTGGTATAAAGGGAGAGGTCATGGGTTCGACCCCCATGGCCTTCCCTTTTTTTTGAAAACATTTAAAAAAAACTTGTAAAATAAGCTTAGGTAACAAAGTTTAAAAAAAAGACTTTTTACAAAAATCAAAAATAAGCAATTTAAAACTGACAGAATGGTGTTTTAATACTAAGGAAAGGAAAAGCTAAGCTGTTAAGCATTTATAGACTCAAATAAGCAAAGGAAAAAGCAAATAAGCAAAAACAGCTCAACACCTATACCTAATAAGCAATAAGAAACAAAAATGAGCAACTAATAAGCTGGCAAAAGCTTGATAAGCTAACAGTACATACCTATAGCATTTTAACTTAACACTTAAACTGAAAAAGCTTAAAAAGGCTCAAACTTAAACAAAATAAGCTACTAGGGCCTACACTACACCTAATAAGCACAACAGATCAAAATAAGCAAAGGAAAAAGGACAGACAAGCACTTATAAGCCAATAAGCAGTTTGGCCTAGACTTTGAGCCAAACAGCCTAAGAGGTACCTTTGGGCTTATTTTTAAACCCTCTAAGGGATCCTTATGGAAATTTGACCTACAACCCTAAAAAGCCTATCCAAAAAGCTCTTAGAATCAGCAATAAGAAAGGATTTTGAATTTCATCTAAGCTATTGAAAAGGCACTTGAAAAGAGCTGTATACTCAGCATATGCTGAATTTGACAAGATTTCTATAAGGTAAATGGGCTTAAGCTGCCATAAAAATAAGCTAGTAAATCAACTTTAAAATGAAAAATGAGCTTAAACAAATCAAGTATGACAACTAATGAGCTTATATTCTGAAAGTCATAACTTAAAACTAATAAGAGCTAATCTAGTTAGGCTGCTGAATGTTGACTTTTTAGAAGGCTTAAGGAACTTATGACAGATAAATAAAAAATTCTAAATGCAAATGCATATGGTTTTAAACTTGGTTCCACTGCATTAGACTTAATGTCAAGTTAGAAAAAGACTTGAAAACAGACTTATAGACAGAAATCAAGAACAAACAATTTGGAAAAAGTATTAAAACCACAGTTTGAACCACTGAAAGATTACACCTCAAAACTTAACTTTAAATTTTAAAATGCTTAAAAACAGATTGGAAATATTTAAATGAGACTTGCATAAAGTATCTAAATGACCAAACCAGTTTTCAAAACCAATTTGACCCATTTTGGCCTTTTTCCCAAACACCCCTTAAAAAGGGATTTTGACATTTTGAACTATAAAAAACTGTATTAATAACAATTTTGGGACAACCAGATATTGAATAAGCTAAAAACACACAAAGGAGCAAGTATGACAGGAAAAACAAGCATTAATAAGCTAAGAAAGCAAAATAAGCAGTTTGAAGATATCAAAGACAATTTTTCATAAAACTTAAATTTTCATTAAAAAAGGTAAAAGTTTACAAGACTTAAAGTAAAATAACAGAATTTAAAATACATAAAAACTTAAAAACATTAAAATTAAAACTATCCTATCCTACTCCTAGTTACTCCTTCATTTTCTGTCTTCTTCTTTCTTATATAAGCAGTCAAGTGTGCTTTGTCTTCTCTTTCTTGTGTTTGTTGTGTTTTTGCTGTGAGGGGAAACCAAGCACCATCCTGACCCTTGATTTGTCTTTGGCATCAAGCAAATTCATCTAGGCCCTTGATTTTGTACAATTTTAATCCACGAATGGGAGATGAGGGGATTGCCAAGGTGTATTTGGGGTGTAGTGAGGTGGGGTAAGATGTGGGGTGAAGGGTTTTGGCTGTTTGTTGCAGGGTTTTGTCTGGTTATGGTGAGTGAGAGAGACAGTAAACAGTACTGGTTGGTTTTGGCGGGAACGAGGGGTTTATTTGGGTGTTGGGATAACAGGGTAAGGGTTTTGGGACTTTGGCAATAATGGTCCCTGAAGGTATATACTGGTATTGCAATGATGGTCCTTGTAATTTGCATCTTGGGTCCTTTAGGTTAGCAGGATGTTTGCACCGTTAGTCCTTTTGGACTAACGGTGTAAATGGGTAAAGGGTGATATGGCTAACAGTGTTATGGTGATTGGGCCAGGATATGGATATGGGCCATTTTTATACTCGGTGGATATAAGAAAATGGGAAATGGGCTTTTTGTTGGGGAAATAAGGGTTTCGTAATAAAAGTGGGTGACCCGGCCCACCTAAAATGGGTACGGTCGGCCCTATTTATCATGATGGGTTTCGGGTTCGTTTTTCTTCCCTTTCCAATGTCGTTCAGGGGGTTGACTTTGAATTTGTCTTGACTCATTAATGCGCCGGTTTCAATCCTTTGTTACCTTTGGCTTGGTTTTTGCGCGTCTTTCCAATTTCGTGCTCGGTTTGGTCCGGTTTGGCTTCGTTTTTTGTCCTTTTGTGAATATCCGTTACCTGCACAGTACAAACACAAAAACAAGCATATATATGGCATTTTTGTGCGCTTTTGGTCGTTTTGGGTCGTTTTATTGAGTAAAAGGTATGGTGTAATTACACAATACAAAATCCCCTATGCTAAACTATTAGTGTCCCACGCAATGATATAAGTAAACACTTAGAAAATTAAGAATCTCAATCCCCCTCGACTAATAACCTCGAAAAGTAGTTAAGTGTTCATCTAGGAGAATTAGAGAATCAATAGTTTTGAAAAGCCTCGTCTTTACCATTTTTAAATATACATACACTTATTCCCACATATTTTTGTATTTTTTTAAGCAACTAACTTATTTGACTTTCGTTATTTTCATAACCCTTGAGATATGAACAAGACGTATTTCAATCCTAAAATGCCCTAAAAAAGGATAAATTCATCGTCCCCGACTTTTCACTCGTCCCAAACCAAGCTTAAAACGAAATCACCGTTAAATATAAGTTAAGATGCTAACACTACTCATATTTGTAACTTGTGAACTTTTCACTCCCGACAATTATTATATATTAGGTGAATGTGCCATTTTGAATTTCAACCATGGATCAACGTTTTGCAAAATTCTATGCTTCACGTTCCACCCGAGAATAATGAGTTTGAAGGCGGATCATCCCATTGTAGCGAATATCGTTCTCGGTCATCCTAACCTTGCGGCTATAGTGACCAGGCTTTGACTCACACAAAGATAGTTATCGGGACTTCACGGGACCTTAGGTTTCAAAAACTCTTAGGTTTCCCGTTTACACATAGCTTATTTTAGAAAAAGCACAACTTAAAATGAAATAGTCTAAGTTCAAAAGCATATTTAAATTTAACAAAAAGAGATTTTCCTTATATTTATTAATTCACACTTAACATTAAACATAACCATGATGCAATTGTAACCCTCGACCTTTTAGAAGGCTGCAACATCAGTTGTGAGCCGGCAAGATGCAGCAAACTTTTATCGGTCTCGGTCTATTATTCTTTACTTTGGCTTTCTTTAGATAGCTGTAACAATCGGTCGTAGGCCGGCAAGATGCAGCAAACTTTTATCAGCCCACGGTTTATAATTATTATTCATTCATTTTTTTCATTTTTTTTCATTTTTTTTGGTTATTTTACACTTTTTATTACAACGATATATAGAGAAAATTTCTTTTTGGAAAATTTAAGTATAAATTTGAATTAAGACTACTAAGTTATTGCTAATCCAAACTACATCAAAAATTGTTAATTTAAGTTTAATTTCAAAATAGCACGTATTATTAGTCTGGTTAAAAGCTTATGGGAGAAAAAGCCACAAATTACATACATGAGCTCTTAAGATTTCTAAAAATATTCATATGGTTAGCATCTAACTCATACTTATCTCTATATTTTTGGTTCTTCGGAATTTCTTCGTATGCAGAGTCTAATAGTTTAGAACAATAATATGCTCACAAGCTCGATCGAGTCAAAAATTTATTTCTTTCTACCCGCGAAAGTCAAAAATTATGCAAAAAAACAATTATTTATTTTTGAATATTTTTTAAAATTTTGATTTTTTTTGGTATTGGAGTGGTAAAAATCGGGATTTGTGAAAATAGACTGCTGCTCAATCAAATGTTGTTCCCCACTATTAGTATTAATCATTGTCCTCAATGTTTTAAGAAGGGTCTATTACGTAATTCCTATGCGGTTATGTAAGTATGCTTAAAGGATAATCGTTAGTCTTGAAGATTTGGATATTGGATTTTTCCAAATGAAGCTGAAGGGATGTGAAGGCGAGTTAAGTAAGGACAAACCGCCGAGCCGAGAGGCCTCAAAAATCCGGGCAATCCTGGACATACACAAAAACCACAAAACACGAGAAAGGTAGAGGCGAGCCTCACAACACAAAACACTTATTTATTACTACTACTAGGATAAGCATGGGTTGCCACCCACGAAGCGCCTTGTTTTTGTTAACCGAGTCACAAGCTCGACTCGACCCGAATTCATTGGTCCATGGGGAAGGCACGTGGGAAGATAAATCTCCATCGGACTTTCATTCAAGTTGTTTGGATAAACATTGAATTTCATGAAAGTTCCACTCCGATGAGATACACTCGGCATAAAAGAATGATAAACGGAGATGCCAGGGTCAAAAATGGTATCTTCATTCCCGTGGAGAGAATATATGGAGGAGAAACGGGATACGCGAGAAAAGGAAGAAAAATCCATACAACATAAGCGAGAGAGAATCACTAGAAAAGAATGTAATCAGATCCAGGTAAAGGGTGGGATGGGAGGACAAAAGATTAGGGCACTGAACTCTTGGTTCTCTTGTCAGTTTATCAAAAATATCATCTACCACATCCATAGTAAGATTGCCCAATTCGGGCTTAATCTTAAAGTAGAAATGATCATACTCCGGTGGAGATATGATGTGACCGAGTTCATCGGCGAACTGCTCATGATAAACGTCACTCCTATCGGCAGGAGGAAATGGATCGATCGAAAGATCAAAGATAAATGAATCATATTTATAAAGAGAAGAATCAGAATGAGTAGTGGTACTGCCACTACTATTCTCTTCAATATGATCGTCATCAAAATAGAAAACTCCATGATCCGTAAGAGAATAATCAGAAAAGAAGTGGGATTGCCACTACTTTTCTCTCCAAATCAAAGCAGAAGTTTTAGATTCGGGTAAAGAATTATCAAAGGTGTTGTCTCCCTCCAAGAAAAGAGTTAGGAAATGTGAGGGAGACTTGGTTACAAAATCGGAAGATGGAGTGGGATTATCTTTTAATGCTTCGATGTTAGCAATAAGAAGATTGACATTCAACAATTTTTCACGAAGGATATCGTCTTTGTTGTTTGACGAAATAATATCAGTATCAATCCCTCAACTTCGGGATAACACTCTCCACCGCCGCTTAAGTGACAAGCTCGAATCGGGAGGTGATGCCTCAACTACTACGTTGGGTCGTTCAATATAGAAAGAGTCGTCATCAGTCGAAGTAGAATCATTCGTTAGACTCAGAGAAATCCTCAAATTAATCTTAGAAAATGTCAAGAGGCGGAGAATTTTCACAAAAAGGCTCATCACACATTTTTTTGGGAATTACCCCGGACTCACTTGGAATAGGGACAAGGTTCTCGACACTAGACTCTATTACTTCGTCTGATTCCGTCGTCGGAATAGTGTCAAGATGCTCATCCTTCATTATGAGAGAGTCAGGCGGTCCCTCGGTAATATAAACGGGGTATGATTTACACACGGAGGAAGTTCGGACATAATAATATCTCTCAAGGGAATCGATCTTTCCTCGTCATCGTCATCATCGTAGCAAACGAGAATCTTCCAATATCGAGCTTTAGCCGGCTTGCTCTTCCACCAATTTCGCTTTTCTTTCTTCTTTTCTTTTGCATATTTGAACAACCACATCACATATGGTTGTCATTTGCCTCTATAAGCTTATTTGAGAATTGGAGAAGGCTATTTTTTGAGCATTGAAGATTGGATGATTGATTGTATTTGCGGGGGTTGATAGTTAGTCAAAACCAAAAGAATTAGGATCTTAGCAAGAATGTGCTCATGGATAATAGTCTTCATTTCATTGATTGATCATTGGTATGTTTCATGAGATCCCCCGAATTTTCACAACAAGGATATTATTGTTGAAAATTTTGAAAATTTTGTAGAGGGTGGTTTGCAAAATTTAGAGAATTGTTAGAAGAGTACGGAGTTGAAAAATTGATTTGTGTTCCATTTCCAAAGGACATAGGAACGAACTCCATCATATTTCATTACAATCACATTGTTGGCACGTACCCAATAAGACATTGTTATTTGCAAACTTTGCAAAATTTTGTAGGATTCATTAGGTTTTGATGTAGCATGGTTCGGATTAGAGAATAAATTTGGATTTGCGGGGGACAATTGTAAAACCATAATGGCACTTCCCACAGCTTACATAGTACATCGTTGGCAAAAGATTATCGTCTATCGAATCCCGACAACTAGTGTAACAACAATGGTGGTCAATATGTGGAGGACTTTGCGAGGAATTTTTACCGGGGTCTTGATTGAAGACGAATGGCTCTTGAGGTGCACTAACAACGTTAGTATCGTCATTGGATGACTCGGAAGTGTTTAGAATTTCGTTTTTATCATGAATTGTAAACCAACCTTCATTCAAACACTTTCGCACAAAAGCACAAGGTCGACAATATAGACCATCAACCGGGTCTCCACAAGTTTCACAATTCTGAGGGGGTCGTTCACGAATGATCTTATCTACGAGACTCCCTCTAGAACAACAATAGTCTGTAGTGTACAAAGCTCCACAAGACGAGCATTCTTTAATCGTGTAAAGGGGATTTAAACGATAGTCGAATGACGCCATAAGAATTAAACAATTTAGAGGGATAAGAAGAAGAATTAAATTAGAGGGTCGAGAAAATAAGAATTAAATGAAAAAGAGGTTAAAGGAGATTATTTTTGGTTTTTTCGAGTTTTTTTTAACATCATATTTTATTAAAGGACAAAATGAGATTGAATAACTTAAACCTAATAATCAACAAGCTTCACGGTAGCTCTTTAAAGAGAAAAACGCACAAAGGAGCGGAGGAATAGGAAAGCGCGAAGCCATTAATCCTTATCCTTTAGGGTCGTTAGTGTTGGAACAACCCGCCGTATACCCTTCTATAGTTTGTATACTTTTCAAAGGTGAGCCGTACGTCGCAAGTGACACAAAAGGCAAGTTTTAATCTTTTGTTTGGGAACTTATTATGATAATGCTTCAATTGAAAGCATTATATTGATGATGATTTTTATTTATTATTATGGACAATGTTTTTATATTTTTGGTTTTTCTTGTTTATATAATAAAAAGAAATGAAAAATATTTTTGTATTTTTATATTTTTATAAAAATAAGAAGAAAATATTCACAAACGAGAATGATAACTTCACGAGGAAGGGTCTTCAAGGCACAACAAACTTCAACTCGATGATCGTACACACCTCCCCGGCAGCGGCGCCAAAAATTGATTGAATTCCAAATATATAAATAAATATAAATATAAGAGGATAATCAATAATAGTAGTATAGTATTACCGGAAGTATCGGTCTCTCGCTTCGTTACCCACAAAGTTCAAAACCGGACCTGGGTCGTTATGTCCCAACGAGGCGTGGATGGAAAATTGAATCGAGGTTTGAAAATGGTGCTTGAATAATCAAAGATTATATTTGATTGGGTTTTCTAAAACTACGGGAAAAACAAGCAAAGGCACGGGATAACTTAAAACTACGGGAAAGCATAAAAAGGCAAATGAATGACTTAAAATTCTACGGGAAGCATAAATAAGGCATAAAAGGAAAACCTAAGTCTACGGGAACATGAAAATTAAGGCAATTAAACTTAAAATACGAAAACGAGAACGAGAACGAGATTTTAAACCCGTTCTTTAAAAAACAAAAATGAGCAAATTTAACCCTACATATGCAAATTTAATTTTCCTAAGTCCTAAATGATAAAAGAAATTTTTTTTAAAAAGAATTACATTTTTTGATCCATTTTTCTATTTTTCATTGAATTAAATACGATTTTTATTTAAAATAAATGATTAAAAATACTAAACTAATTATTAAAAATCTGAAAAAATTCAGAAAATTAATTTCAACTATTTTAAACCTAGGAAAAATAAGAAAGCTGAAAAAGCAAATCAAATAAGCAGTCAAAATAAGCAAATAAGGGCTGATAGCTTAAAGGGCAAACAAGGCATAAAAGATTAATGAGAAGGACTTATGACAGAAAAGTCCCAAGGGCAGAGATGGTTTGTGTGTGGTGTGTGTAGGAGTTGGTTATAAGAAGAGGTAATGGGTTCGACCCCCATGGCCTTACCTTTTTTTGAAAACATTTAAAAAAAAAACTGTAATATATAACTTAGGTAACAAAGTTTTAAAAACAAAAAGACTTTTTACAAAAAATAAAAAAATAAGCTAAGAAATAGCAATTTAAATCTGAGACTGGTGTTTAATACTAAGGAAAGGAAACGCTAAGTGTTAAGCATTTATAGGACTCTAAATAAGCAAAGGAAAAAGCAAAATAAGCAACAACAGTTCAAAATCCTATACTAATAAGCAATAAGAAACAAAAATGAGGCAACTATTAAGCTTGCGAAAGCTGATAAGCTAACAGTAATACCTATAGCATTTTAACTTAAACCCTTAAACTGAAAAACAGCTTAAAAAGGCCTTCAAACTTAAACAAAAATAAGCTACTAGGGCCTAACATCTACCAACCTAATAAGCACAACGGTTTAAATTATGCAAAGGAAAAAGGACAGAAAAGGCACTTATTAAAGCCATAAGCAATTTGGCCATAGAAATTTGGAGCAACAGCCTAAGAGGTACCTTTAGGTTATTTTTAAACCCTTAAGGGATCCTTATGGAAATTTGACCTCAATCCCTAAAAGCCTATCCAAAAAGCTCTTCGTTTCAGCATTAAGCAAAGGTTTTGATATTTCATCTAAGCATGAAAAGGCCTTGAAAAGAGCTGTATACTCAGCATATGTGAATTTGACAAAGATTTCTATAAGGTAATTGGCTAAACTGCCATAAAATAAGCTGTAAATCAAAACTTTTAAAATGAAAATGAGCTTAAAACAGATCAGTTTATGACAATCTAGTGAGCTTAGATTCTAGAAAAGTCATTACTTAAAAATATAATAAGAGCTAATCGAGTTGAGGCTGCTGAATGTTGACTTTTTAGGAGGGCTTAAGGAACTTATGATAGATACATAAAAAATTCTAAATGCAAATGCATATGGTTTTAAACTTGGTTCCACTGCATTAGACTTAATGTCAAGTAAGAAAAAGACTTGAAAACAGACTTATAGACAGAAATTAAGAACAAACAATTTGGAAAAAGTATTAAAACCACAGTTTGAATCACTGAAAGATTACACCTCAAAACTTAACTTTAAATTTTAAAATGCTTAAAAACAGATTGGAAATATTTAAATGAGACTTGCATAATGTATCTAAATGACCAAACCAGTTTTCAAAACCAATTTGACCCATTTTGGCCTTTTTCCCAAACACCCCTTGAAAAGGGATTTTGACATTTTGAACTATAAAAAACTGTATTAATAACAATTTTGGGACAACCAGATATTGAATAAGCTAAAAACACACAAAGGAGCAAGTATGACAGGAAAAACAAGCATTAATAAGCTAAGAAAGCAAAATAAGCAGTTTGAAGATATCAAAGACAATTTTTCATAAAACTTAAATTTTCATTAAAAAGGTAAAAGTTTACAAGACTTAAAGTAAAATAACAGAATTTAAAATACATAAAAACTTAAAAACATTAAAATTAAAACTATCCTATCCTACTCCTAGTTACTCCTTCATTTTTTGTCTTCTATTTCTTATTCTAAGCAGTCTGTGTGCTTTGCTCTTCTTTTTTCTTGTGTTTGTTGTGTTTTTGCTGTGAGGGGAAACCAAGCACCATCTTGACCCTTGATTTGTCTTTGGCATCAAGCAAATTCATCTAGGCCCTTGATTTTGTACAATTTTAATCCACGAATGGGAGATAAGGGGATTGCCAAGGTGTATTTGGGGTGTAGTGAGGTGGGGTAAGATGTGGGGTGAAGGGTTTTGGTTGTTTGTTGCAGGGTTTTGTCTGGTTATGGTGAGTGAGAGAGACAGTGAACAGTACTGGTTGGTTTTGGCGGGAACGAGGGGTTTATTTGGGTGTTGGGATAACAGGGTAAGGGTTTTGGGACTTTGGCAATAATGGTCCCTAAAGGTATATTCTGGTATTGCAATGATGGTCCTTGTAATTTGCATCTTGGGTCCTTTAGGTTAGCATGATGTTTGCACCGTTAGTCCTTTTGGACTAACGGTGTAAACGGGTAAAGGGTGATATGGCTAACATTGTTATGGTGATTGGGCCAGGATATGGATATGGGCCATTTGTATACTCGGTAGGTTATAAGAAAAAGGGAAATGGGCTTTTTGTTGGGAATAAGGGTTTCATAATAAAAGTGGGCTGACCCGGCCCACTAAAATGGGTACGAGTCAGCCCATTTTATCATGATAGGGTTTCGGGTTCGTTTTTCCATTCTCATTCCAATGCCGTATCCCGGGGTTGACTTTGACTTCGTCTTGACTTCATTAAATGCACAAACGTTGTCGAGTCGATCCGGAAATGTCCGTTTTAGCTCTGTTTTCAATCCTTTTGTACCTTTGGCCTTGGTTTTTCGCGCTCTTTCCAATTTCGTGCTCTGTTTTGTCTGATTTGGCTTCATTTTTGTCCTTTAGTGAAATATCCAGTACCTGCACAATACAAACACAAAAATAAGCATATATAAGGCATTTTATGTGCGTTTTTGGTCGTTTAGGGTCATTTTATTGAGTAAAAGGTATGTGTAATTACACACATACCAAGCGCACTGAAGCGTACACCTTTCTTTTCTTTAAGGAGTGGGGCCTGAAGTGTTGTCTGCAGACGCCATTGTCACTTTGTCATTAACCCAAATGTAGCCATTAATAACTAAATATAGCAAAAATCATCCCAAGTGAATCATTTAGCTAATGCCCGTAGAACTTGGTAGTTTCGACGTCAACATCGGCATGGATTGGTTGGACCTTGAAGAATGATATTTGTAGCTTTCATATCACAATCAGCTTGAATTTTATCAGCAGCAGATAATTCAGCATATTTCTTTGTTCTGATCACACCGTTCTCTTCAACTGTAGGCCAAATGAGAGGACCATGTTCAACTAATTCAAGTATCATTCTTCCGTGTTCTCTATTTTGCATGTATAATTCCATTCTGCTTTTCCAAGAATCATACAGGTCTTTGTCCAACATAGGTGGACGATTGTCAGCACCGGAGGGTATCATGTACTCAGCAAGAGTATTCTTTTGTTCAAGTGAAATCATTGGATCCATTTCAATGTGACAAGATTAAAATGATCGAACAATGATTGGAGGTTGTTGTGTTGAAGTGAGTTTTGATTAATGAAGTTTGAGTCTTTTAGAATACACGAGATTTTACAATTCTTTGATAAAACCGAGAAATCGAATCTTTACGGGATTTTACAAATCAAAGAACAACCATATAATTCACTTAACAAGCGTGTATAGTTCTCCTTATTAAAGTATATCAATCACCCAAGCAAGACGTATAAATCACCTTCACAAAAGAATGTATAAATCGTCTTTGTTAATTGAGTGTGTATAAATCGCCTTTGCTAATTAAGTATGTATAGATCGCCTTTGTTAATTGAGTGTATAAATCGCCTAACTAAACACACCCGTATAAATCGCCTGACTAAACACACTCATATAAATCCCCTGACTAAACACACTCGTATAAATCGCTTGAGTAACCTTACACGTATAAATCGCCCTTGTGATCTTATACGTATAAATCGCCCTTGTGATCTTATACGTATAAATCGCCCTTGTGATCTTATACGTACAAATCGCCCTTGTGATTTTATACGTATAAATCGCCTGAAGAAAGTACGTATAGATCACCTGAAGGAAAGCATATAGATCGCCTGACTTAGAAAAACATATAGATCGCCTGAACAAGTGTATAAATCGCCCAATTTACTACGAAACTCAAAAATCAAAAATCTTAAAAAGACACACTTTTTGACGTTTTTACTCGATTTTTCTTATACAACTTAACTATCTAAGACTATTAGAACCTTAAAAACACAAACTTTAACGTTTTTGACACGAAAAATTTGAAATCAAGATTCTTGGTATAAAACCCTCTTTTTAACCAAAAAGACTCAAAAAGATGATATTTTTATGGTTTTTGAAAGATTTTCTTGTACTTCTAGTCTAAACTAAGATAACTAAGCAAGAAAGTTATGATCTTTATGGTTTTTAAACCCTCAAAAGTTGAAAACCTTTTGAATGATTCGACCCACTATATACGCCAAAATCGAGTAATACAACGCACACAAAACCTTCACAAACACCCCATGGCTCTGATACCAATTGTAGAATAATCTTAACACAAGTATGGAATGATTTACTTAGAGTTTATGAGAGAGAAAGATGGTTGGATGAACACTTAGAGAGAGAAAAGAAAAATGATAATATTAGCTTGATGAAATGTGACAAATGAACAACCAACACCCTCTCCATGTGTGGAGAGGGTTAATATACTTACATAGTTGGGCCGGCTCTATGGGCTTTCCTTGGACTTTCTATAAGCCGGACCGGTTAGATTACTTAGATATTACATTAAATTGACTAACTATTACTAAGACTCGTGAGATCGATAATGATCATCACTTCACTAAAAATTGAATTCCTAACAGAAAAGATGAGGGTACTTCTTTTGCATTTGATCTTCACGCTCCTAGGTAAACTTAGGACCTCTCCTAGAGTTTCAGCATACCATGACAATCATAATATGGCTCTGCTTCAAACGTTTGACCTCACGGTCCATGTTCTCGACAAGTTCTTCAATGAAGTGCAGTTTGTCGTCAACTTGGATTTCATCCAACGGTATAGCAAGAGGTTCATCAGACATGCATTTCTTCAAATTCTAGACGTGAAATGTACTATGAACTTTACTCAACTTCTCTGGGAGTTCAAGTTGGTAGGCAACTGTTCCTACTTTAGCAATGATCTTAAAAGGTCCTATATAACGAGGGTTTAGCTTTCCCTATTTGCCAAAACGTATCACCCCTTTTCTATGGCGATACTTTCAACATGACCTTATCTCCTACTTAAAACTCAAAGGGTTTCCGTCTTACATCAGCATAGCTCTTTTGATGATCTCGGGCTGCTTGGATACGGCTCTTAATTTGAACGATCTTCTCAGTTGTCTCGTGGATGATCTCTAGGCCAGTGAGCTGACTATCTCCAACTTCAGCCTAGCGGATAGGTGATCGACACTTGCGCCCATACAACGCCTCAAATGAAGCAGCCTTAATGCTGGTATGGTAATTGTTGTTATATGAAAATTCTACCAACGGTAAGTGTCTATCCCAACTTTTTCCAAAGTCGAGTACACAAGCACTTAACATGTCCTCTAGTGTTTGAATGGTTCTCTCACTTTGACCATCAGTCTGCGAGGGATAAGCTGTACTCATCTTTAATCGAGTACCTAATGCTTTATTTAGAGACTTCTAAAAATGTGAAGTAAATCTCCCATCACGATCAGAGATGATCGAAAGTGGCACTCTATGCCTTGAGACTACTTCCTTCAAGTACTGTCTCATCAACTTCTCTAACATAGCATCTTCTCTTATAGGTAAGAAATAAGCAGACTTAGTGAGACGATCAACGATTACCCAAATCGTGTCTTGACCGGTTGTCGTCTTTGGCAATTTAGTCACAAAATCCATCGTTATGTTCTCTCATTTCCATTGCGGGATTTTTGGTTGAACCAACAAACTGGACGACTTCTGATATTCTACCTTAACCTTGGCATATGTTAAACACTTGCTGACATAGGTGGCAATTTATGCTTTCATGTTAGGCCACCAATACAGCTTCTTCGGGTCTTGGTACATCTTATCTGATCCATGATGGATGGAATACTTTGACTTATGAGACTCATGCATAATCAAAGCTCTTAGGTTACCAAAATGCGGAATCCAACTTCGATTGTTTAAACATAACGTTCTGTTAGTACGAGGTTCTAGCTTGTTAATCATACCATGCACATCTTTGTTGATGAAGTTCTCTTCTTTTCTGGCTTCTGATTGAGCACTTAGAATTTGCTTAGGAAGGTTCAAACCAATAGTCAAAACTAAGGCCCGAACTCGTAGCGACTTGCTTCTCTCCTTTCGGTTCAGGGCATCAGCCACCACGTTCAACTTTCCTGGGTGATATCGAATCTCACAATCATAGTCGCTCAACAACTCTAACCACCATCATTATCTCATGTTTAGCTCCTTCTGATCGAGAATGTGTTGCAAACCCTTGTGATCAGTGAACACGACACACTTCGTACCATACAGATAGTGTATCCACATCTTTAAGGCAAACACTACTGCACCAAGCTCTAGGTCGTGTGTAGTATAGTTCTTCTTGTGAACCTTAAGCTGGCGGGATGCGTAAGCTATGACCTTCTCCTTTTGCATCCAAATCTTACCCAACCCTTTATGCGAAGCATTGCAGTATACCATGAAGTTTTCACTTCCCTCGGGTAAAGTCAAAATCAGCACACTACACAATTTTTGTTTCAACAGCTAAAACGCAGCCTCTGCCTTTTCTCCTCAATTAAACTTCACGCTTTTCTGAGTCAACATCGTCATAGGCCTAGCGATTTTTTAGAAACCTTCGATAAATTGTCGGTAGTAACCGGCCAAACCTAAAAATTAACGAATCTCGGTTGGTGTCTTGGGTGACGCCCAATCCTTGATGGACTCAATCTTAGCTGGATCAACATGAATGCCTTCACTATCAATCACGTTACCAAGAAATTATACTTTTGACAACCAAAACTCATACTTTGAAAACTTGGCGTGCAACTCCTCCTTCTTATGTATCCCAGATTAACTTAGGTGCCCTTCATGGCTCCTTTCTGCTCTTGGAGTAGATCAAACAATCTCATCGACGTCTCACAATCAGAATCTATTAGGTACGGTTTGCACACCCGATTCATCAAATCCATGAATGCTGCCAGTGCGTTAGTCAAGCCAAACGACATTACTTGGAACTCGTAGTGACCATAACGAGTCCTAAATGTTTTCTTTGGAATGTCTTCCTCATGAACTCTGTGTTGGTGATAACCAGATATCAGGTCGATCTTAGAGTAGACTCTTGACCCTTAAAGTTGATCAAACAAGTCGTTAATTCTCGGAAGTGGGTATCGATTCTTTACAGTAAGTTTGTTTAGTTCACGGTAGTTGATACATATCAAAAAAGATCCATCTTTCTTTTTGAAAAACAAAACTGGAGCTCCCCAGGGTGAGGAACTGGGTCTTATAAATCCTTTTTCAGAAAGTTCTTGCAACTGAGTGGATAACTCTTGCATTTCGGCTGGTGCTAATCTATACGGGGCTCGTGCTACAGGTGCAACACTAGGGACTAAGTCGATTTGAAATTTAACTTGTCGAGCAGGTGGTAGTCCAGGAAAGTCTTCTAGAAAGACTTCTAGAAATTCCCGTACAATCGGCACGTCCTCAAGTCGCTTCTCCTCTGACTTGTCCTTAGTCTTCTTCGATGTAACTTGCGCTAGATAAATTTAACAGCCCTTCTGTATATACTTCTAGGTCTTCGTACACGATATGATGTTCAGCCTTGACTTACTTCCGCCGTCACAATCATCACCTCAGATTATCAATACCTCATCTGTATAAGGGATACATACGACCTTCTCGTCACAAACGATTTTGCCAACCAATCCATGCCGATGTTGATGTCGAAACTACCAAGTTCTATAGGCATTAGATCTATGTCTAAAGAATGGCCTAATAATCCTAACGTACAGCCTCTAAGGACAACATTTGTTTCTAAAATTCTTCCATCGGCAAGTTCTATGGCATAACTAGTGTCTAAAGTGGACGGTGCAACATCAAGCAAGGCACTAAAGGTAGACTACACAAAACTCCTATCGGCACCCGAATCAAATAACATAGAAGCATAACAGTTATTAAGAAAGAACGTACCCGTGACGACATTAGAATCGGGGTTTGATACTCCTCCTCCTCCAATGGCATAAGCCCTTGTTGTAGCTTTGTTACCTCCATTCTGGTTTTCAGTCTTGTTCCCATTCTTGTTTCCAGTCTTGTTTCCACGGTTCAGATTCCTCAACTTAGGACAATCTTTCCTAAAATGTCTCAGCCTTCCACACTCATAACAAAAAAAATACCCGGCTAATTCCAAACTGGGGCTCTCTGGGTGTTTGGAGTAATAGTGACCTTACAATTCCTAGTCATATGACCGACTCTCTTACAGTTTCCACATCTCACAGTACACAGTACTGCATGGTGCATTTTGCACTTGTTTCAGTAGGAAAGAGATCCAACATACCCCATTTTTCTCATTGTTCCCAGCCGTGTAAGCTCTTGCCACATTTTGGCCTCCAACATTTTGCCGCTTAAAAACTGGTTGCTGTCTATGAGTGTCTCTCGGGTTGTTCTCCAACCTTCTCTTGTTTTCAGCACTTCTAGCATATCCCTTCAGCTTTTGATCCATTAAGTTGTTGGCAATGCTAATTGAATCTTGAAGTTTAGTGGATTTAGCAGCGATTACATTCCCCTGAATATTGTCAGGCAAACCTCCAATGAATCTCTCAACTTTGTCCTCCTCAATTGGGACCATTCTAGTACAAAATAGCACCAATTTCTGAAATCTTCTGGTATAAGCACTCAAGTCATTTTCTTTCACAACCAAGTTCTATAACTCGGATTCCATCTTCTGGATCTTGTTTCTTAGATAGTACACCTCTGTCATCAGCTTCATAAGTTATGTCCAACTCATGGCATAGGCGGGGCCTCAATCCCAATTGTTCTCTTATGGGAGTTCCACCAAGTTAGAGCACTGTTTAGTAGCGTGCACATAGCATACTTCACTTGGTACTTCTCCGGGTAGTTGCTAATGTGGAACACCGTTTCCATCTTCTCGAACCAATGAGTTAACCCAACAACTGCTTCCGTCCCATTAAAGCTAAGGGGCTGGCACTTCAGGAAGTCTTGATATGTGCACTCTCGAGCAGGCATAAATCCTCTGAAGTTATAGCCATTTCCTCCTCCGTTTCCATTTCCTCCATTTCCATTTCCTCCATTTCCATTTCCTCCATTTCCACTTATTTCTTCCTGTTCACCCCCACCTCCTATAAGGGGTTCAAGGTTTCTGGCGGCGTCGCGAGCTCCCAACGCTCCTGCCAATCGGCGGTCAATTTGTTCGTTAATTCCTTCACGTGTCCTTGATGCTCCAGATCGGGTGTTAGGCATTGTCCTACAACATAACAATACACAACACGATGAAATTTCATGGTGATACGAGATTGTTAACGGGGTTCGAATAAAATAACAAGTCTCATTATACGAAAATACATGATCACAATAACTTCATGATAATGCCACAATTTAGTAATAATATAGCATGCAACAAGCAAAAGAAAATATATCATTAAGTTGAGAATATCGAACATAGAATAGTAATCATTAGATTTCATATCATCAATACTAATGGTTACAACATGGTTCCAAAATATAGGATTTACAAATCCCTAATAACTAGCTACTACTAGGTGCTACGGGTCAACACTAGGATACTCAAGAAATAATCTAAGAACGGTAGCCCAAATGCCTCCTGGCACAAGCCTCATGCCTAGCAATCCTCATGCAATCATAAAATCTGAAACGCCGAATCTATCTCATCTCCCTCTAAACACCCAACTCCCTACGCTGATACCAGGTAACTCTCTAACTCGCAACATATATCATGTCTCTAAGTCTCATATTATCCCGCTCTAGCTCTCTGATCCTCTCTAACATATCAGCGCTCTGTTGTCCTGTCGCTACGATCCTGTGTCCTTGATCCCTCTGGACACTCTCAATAGCCTGAACACGGTAAACTGGAATCTCCTCAGTATGATCATGAAACCTCTGAACCAGATCTCCCAATGTCTCATACGTGACCTCTACAACTCCCTCTTCCTGAGCAGGCTTAAGGATATCATCAACTATCATTGGGTGAGTAACTCTATCAACTCTAACCTAAATCGGGCCTCTTGCACCCGTCTCGATCTCCTCTCGATCAACATCCTCAACTATAACTCTAGCATCAATCCCTCTAAATCTAAGAGCATCCGCATAAGCGATACACTCGTCAATCTCTGCCTGAATCTCGGGGTCAATATCAATCACATCACTCCTCTCAACATTATCATCCATCTCTAAATTAGTCCATCTATACCTAGACGGCTCAGAACCCTCCGCTGAACTAACCTCTAAATTTGTCGCTGACTTAGGACTCCTAATCCTCTTAGGTGGTGGTAAAAGATCAGCACGCACATAAGACAATGCTCTAGGTATAGGTGAAGATAAGGGTACAGATGCAGCAGGGGATCTACTTCTCTTGCGAGAAGGACTCGCAAAAGAAGAATCATGAGATAGTCTATCGGAAATAGCAACAAATGAGTGAGGATTACTCGGTACCAATGAACATAAATGATGACTAGGTCTCATACCCGATGATGGTGTTGGTAATGAATGATCAGATGAAGAATTAGATAGGTCGTTTAAAGAAGGATCCGATGAAGTCTCTGATGATGAACTCGATGATGAACTTGAAGAATCATCCAAAGCAAAATGGTCTGAAGAAGAGTAGTCAACTGAATGCCTCACAGCAAGACGATGAGTAGGTAATGGTCCAACCCCTTTCCTCATAGTCATCATGTGTACCGGCCCATTAAGATGGTAGCGGTACGGTCAACCATGAGGAATAGGCTGCCCAAGTGCAAGAATCATGACTCGACGGCGAAGTGCACTAGATGCTACAGGTGTACTCTGAGTAGAAAGGGTCATCTCAGTAAATGGTGTAACATGGTGGGTGATGGTGGTGTATCAGGTGTGTCACTGTCTGAAGAATCATCAGTCAATGATAAGAATGGTGAAATAGCTGGTAGTGGTGGTATATGATCTGATGACGGATCCTCAGATAGATCAGACCCCGTATCAGATGCGGGTGAATAATCAGGTGATGTGGGTGTATAGTCAGGTGATGTGGGTGTCAATGCGGTATCAATATGAGTAGAAGGTGGAATCATAAAAGGTGTAGTGTCATGAATAGTAGTAGGGATAGTACCAAACAAGATAACTCGTCCAGTAGATGTCCCTATACTTTCCTCAGACGAATCTGATGAAACTGAGATAACAAAGATAGCCATGACCTGCACAAGCAAAAGTTTATATAAATATCCTTTATATCAACCATGCATGATGCGGGAAAAGAATGATCAAATTGGTAAATGAACCAATAAATGAATGAATAAACCATCGAATGCAGTACCGCGAAAAGAATGCAATATAATTATAGTAGTATTAGTTATACTTAGTATTTAATTACATAGTACATATACATATTACGTATATGTAAAATCACATAAGGCACATATAATCACATAGGATCACATACTGGTTATAGACCAGACCTAGTTTATACTACCTGGTTCTTTATAACCTTGGCTCTTGATACCAACCTGTCACACCCCCAAATAGGGTCCCGTCTGATTTAGCATCCGGGGGCGTGACTTCACTGAATATCTCAAGTACAAAGCATAAAGAACGACCTCAAAGGGTACGTTTTAAAAATAAACACCGTTGCATAAATTAAAGATACTAATAAGTTTACATCAATCAAATTTAAAAGATTCAAGAGTTAAAATGCGGAAGCTTAAATAAGTTTAACAACGGTATTTAAAGACATAGATAAATTTCTAGTAGAACCGGTCCGGGTAAATATACACATAAGTCAAGCAACAATCAGCTAGGCACCTAAGAAAAACATGCCTAAAACGTCAACATAAAGTTGGTGAATTCATAGGTTTAGTTCAAACATAATTAATGTGGACCATAAGATTATCAAAATTATGGCGGCAATTTTATAGGAGAACAACTTTACATGAAAGAGGCATTTACGTTTACACTAAGCTCATGACATCGAAGCTAATACTGAAAGATAGCATGTACACTGCTATAAAGGCTTGCCCTTCTAGGTGGTACGACCCAAAGACCACCTTACTATTTTTAGACAAGTACATAAAACCATAGTTTCTTGGATAAACTCAAACTATTAAGTGCTTCTACCCGAATAGAGATGATTTAGTCCAATTGATCTATTTATGCACTCGCTACTCACTTAACCAGCCAGTCGGTAAAGGTGAATAACAGTTCATGATAATTCGGGCATAGTGTCTAAACCTACTAGGCAACGAAGTAAACTGGAATTTCTTACGTATAGTACTTGTGTCTAATTTTAAAAGCAAGCAATGTTTCTCACCCCAAGTTATTAAACAATTATTCAAAACGAGTAAAAGTGGAGCTATGAACTCACCTTGATTGGTTAATTGAAGAAGAATAGTCTAGAATAAAATCACACGATAACGAACGACGATTCACGAAAACAACCAATGTAATGAATGCTCGATTTAATATCAGAGTAGTAAAGAATTACGGATAATGCATAAATGTATACTAGTGTACTTTTGTTAATATGTTTATAAAATTAACAATTGTGATCGTATAATAGTTAAAATATTTTCTTAAGTAAAACGGTAAATAATAGTATGCATATTAATATGATATACATATAAATGACTAAGTAAAAATGTATATCATATATATGTATAAATATTGTTCGACATCTTACTCTATTCCCGTGTATCTGGTTTTTACCACGTGCGTTTTCTAGTATTTTCTAAGTATAAATAAGTTATAAAATTTTTGGCATGACCCGTTCGTGTTTCGATTAGATAGGTTTTGGTCTTAATCAAGATAGGTCAAGGGCGCATCGAAACGGTTGGTAGCTACTTAGTCTCATCCAAGAGTCTAATCTCCTTGTAATGCCTTTTTTCCAAAGTCGTTGACTTTATTTAAAAACCATTTTCAAATCACTTTCAATCCACTTTTCATAATTACAAACTATACATCATAAAATCTCTTTTATATTTAGTCAAAAGACTATTTGTGCCCTTATTGGGCTTTTAGGCCCAATAAGCCTAATTTCATAATCCGTAATGTCTAACATTAAAAATAAGTTAAACGTAACGCATCTAAGTCGTACTTTATCAAATAAGCTGTTTAGGAACTTATTCAATTAGCTACACCATGGGTTTTATGCCATGGTGTATTGTATTCGTGTTGGGCCTTGCTCCGTTAGTCAAAAACACAGGTTTTAACTTATCCATTTTGTTCGATAAGCAAAACATTAAATAAATAATACGTGACTTATTAATAAACTATAAATAAGCTCACAATAAGCCAAGTAACAATAAGCCAAACCTTGAGCTTATTTATTAAGCTCATTGGTTTTGGGCTTGTGGTTATGGAACGCGCCTTAAGAGCCCAATAAGCTATATTCAGGCTTATTTGTTAAGCCGAATAAGCTCACCATTTGTCATTTCAAAATAAGCTAGAAAAATAAGCCAATAAAAATAAGCCAAAACAAAATAAGCTAAACAAACACTTTTCCTTTCTCTTCTTATTTGGGCCAAGCCAAACATAAGCCCATTAAGCTCAAATAAAAACAAATAAGCTTTCTCATAAGCTTATTTAAATAAGCCGAACGATATAAGTCATAAGCTAACATTTTTATTACACGAAAATAACCACGATCACAAAAACTATACTTTCCTTATATTTTTTTATTATTTTCGAGTAGTACATATAACCTTTTAAGGTTTACGTAGTTTCAAAATTTATATTTTTACGAAACAAGTTGTACAACTAGTATCTATGCATTAAGATGATCATAAAAGTACAAGTTTTAAAAAGATTAAGAGACTTACAAAAAGGAGTGGTTTAGAAGGATGATTGATGACTAGAAACAACCCAAACGTTGTTTATAACTAACCCGAATACAATGAATATCAACCACGAACACAATATCTTCAAAGGTTTTTGATCAAGATTGGAAAATTATGAGTTTATGTGTGTGTTTAAGGTGGTTTGAACAAGAGAGAGCAAAAAGGAAGAGAGAAAACTCAAAGTTTGTGTGTGTGAATAATGAAGGAATGAATGAGATATACATGTGATATATAAGAACAAAATTTCACACACCAAGAGTGTGTGTGATGATGCATGCGTCAACTAGAGGACAAAAGGCCAAGAGGGGACTAATTTGATCTACCAATGGGGCTTATGGTGGACAAAAACTAGTCACATGATGGCATATGTGTGTCTTATTGATTCAAAATTCAAAATGGCATCCCATGCATGCATGTGTGTGTGTATTCGGTTAGGATAGAGCCAAGGAGGGGACCATTGTGGTCTCCACCATGCAAGAGTTAGTGGGTTTGAGGTGAATTAATTTTCATAGTTCCTAACTTGCACATATTGATCAAATAAAACACGTAGCACATAAATAACGAAAATGAGTAATGGTATCACAGAAAATTATGAAATTTTAGATATTGCCTTAAAATTATGAAAATTTAGATATTGCCTTAAAATGCCAAAATACTACAACGTTTGGTAACCCGGTTCACTCCCGGTAATGATTCTTAGATAATAACGTAACAACTTCCCGGTTAAACGCAAAAGTTAAATGAAACTTAAAAAAAAAATTATCAAACAGAAACGGCTAAATTATTAAACGAAAATATGCGGGGTGTGACAACCCAATCAGATGATGAAAATGGATCAGATTCCAATTGTGAAACTGATGAGAATAAATCAGGTTCAGAGTCTGATCAAGATGAAAATGAAGAAAATATAGGAGATGATGAAGAAGAAGTGAAGGACGAGTTTGTTAAAACCCCGTCCAATGATTCTGATGAAACAAAGATTACTAAAAAAGCTGAAGGTGATAAAGATGAAGAGATAGATTATACTACCAGTCAGCTCTACGATGATGTGGATATAAGGCTGAATAAACCAGTTGATACTAATAAAGGGTTTATTTAAAAGGAGGGCACCGATGCTGCAATGTTTAACATTCAACAGGGGAATGAAAATCCAGAGATCTTACAAGCCATAGAAGATGCTTATGTGATACTTTATACTGTTCTACAGAAGACTAAAGTCCCAGTTACCAGCTCTTCTCATTCATCTGACTTGGCATCTAAATTCTTAAAATTTTCATATATTCCCAATACAGATGCTAAAATTGTTTCTCCAATGGATGTTCACATCCATCATGAAGTACCAAGCAAGCAAACTCTCTCACTCCTTATGGTACCTGTCTCAGTTATCAGTGAATCTTCACCAATATACTCCACCATCATCCCACAATCAATAACATCCTTCACTCCTCCACCTCCACAATCAACACCAACCCCACCACCAACAACTAAAGCTACAACTCCTTAATTTGCACTTCCTAATTTCACATTCATCTTCTAATTCAACAACAGAGTTACAACATTGGAAAAAGAAGTTACTGAGCTCAAAAAGGATCCTCTCCACACTCAAGTGACAGCTTTAGTTGATGATCATCTAGATGCAAGGCTAGGAGCCACAAGAGATGAATTCATGAACTGCCTTTCTTCATCTATCACTGCAAGGGTCACAGATCAAGTCAAGATACACCTTCCTTATATTTTTCCAAAGGAAGTATCTAACCTTGCTCCTTTAGTGATCCAAAGCATGGTTACTGAGTCACTTGAACTTGCTGTTCTAGCCAAGGAGTCTTCTCAACCACAATCTTCATATGAGGCTGCTGCAACGCTTATAGAATTTGAGTTGAAGAAAATTATGATCAACAAAATGGATAAAAGTGAATCATATCTGGCAGCTCCTGAACAGAGAGAATGCTATGAAGGATTGAAAAAATCTTATGATCTCGACAAGACTATCTTCTCTACTTACGGTAAAGTGTATTCGTTAAAGAGAAGCCGATAAGATAAAGATAAAAATGAAGACCCTTCCGCTAGATCAGACCGATGGTTAAAGAAGAGGAAGACTAGCAAGGGTGCAAAACCAGCAAAAGGTCCTAAAGCTAAAGAATCACAGTCTGGCTCATCCAAAGGCGACAAGTCTCAATCAAAATCTTCTAGAAAGTCTGTTCAGACAAAGGAACCAGAGTTTGAGGTTGCAGATTCAGATATGCCATAAGATCAAGAGGAGAACCCAGGTAATGATGATAAAGAACCCAAGGAAAAGGTTGCATCTAAATGTGATTGGTTCACCAAACCTACAAAACCTCAAGAACATACTGATCCTGATTGGAATGTTGGCAAGACTCCACAAAAAGGACAACATTAAAGATGGTTAATGACTCTTGCATCTTCTATTGAAAAACCGTCAAAGCCCTTTGATGAATTGATGAGCACTCCAATAGACTTCTCTGCATTCATCATGAATGGCCTAAAAATCAACAATCTTACTCAAGAAACACTATTAGGACCAGCATTCATACTTCTCAAAGCCACACGTTCCAATTATGCTAAGTTGGAATATGATTTTGAAAAATGTTATAAGGCTCTTTCAAAAAAACTTGATTGGGAAAATTCAGAAGGCAGTGACTATCCATTTGATCTTACCAAACCCATACCTTTAGTTATGAGTATAAATCATCAAAAAGAACCAGTTGACTACTTCTTCAGCAATGATCTCAAGTATCTGTAAGGAGGAGTTTCGACAATGACCTACACGACTTCTATTACAAAGATAAAGGTTGTTCAATATGATATTCCAGGCATTGAAGACATGGTTCCAAATATATGGGTTCCTGTTAAAGTCGCCTATGATAAACATGCACTATGGGGTATTTCTCATTGGAGAGAACAACGTAAGACCTTCTATGCATATGCACGAGGCCTGCAATCAAGACATGATGTAAATTCTACGAAACGTATTCTGGCAGTAACTCAGGTCGAGGTAATGAGGAAACATGGGTATGGGTATCTGCAAGAGATTGTGGTAAGAAGAGCCGATAACGACCTTTACAGATTCAAGAAAGGCGACTTTCCACGTCTTCGTATCAATGATATCGAGGACATGCTTCTCCTTGTTGTTCAGAATCGGCTTACAAATCTCTCGGGCGATGATGTTTCCGACTTCGCAATAGCATTGAGAATGTTCACCAGAATTTTGGTTATTCATAAGCGAGTCGAAGATCTTCAACTGGGAGTCGAAAGTTACGAGAAGAAGATCAACGTCACCAAGCCAGAAACTACCAAATTTGGAATCAGGAAAAGGGACCCATACAATCCATATCAAGACCCTCAAGGATTCATTTATGTCGACAACAATAGGAGAAACAGGTTGATGCGATCAGATGAACTTTACAAGTTCAATGACAGGACATTAACTAGGCTTCGAACTTCGCTGGAT